>KV425965.1:0-143003 GCA_001632375.1 Exidia glandulosa HHB12029
TGGTTCTTGTCACCCTTGTACTCTAGATTTGAGCTGGTCTATACTACCGTCTCGTACATCTCGCCCTTTTTCCCCTTGTCTCGAGCACACCTTACGGCGACACCTGCGGCGTCGTGACACACCGCATCATTGAACGCTCTCTCGCGAGCAGCGGTGGTGCGTTTGCCCTTCATTGCTGCTGCTAACCGGTCGATAAAGACTTGAAGAGACGTATCTTTGATGCCCGTAGAGGTCTTGAGATCCTTAATCTGCTGCTGTTTGCCCGACGACCGCATAAAGGTTTCAAGTGTAGCCACAGTCTCTGCCGTCTCCGTGCGTGTTCGAGGAGCGCCCGGCTGGGATAGCGTCAGCGATGAACAGTACAGCTGTAAACTTTACCTTGACAAAACGTCTGACGCGATCGATGACTTCCTGGGCAGACTCGACGAACTTCTTTCGTTTTCGCTTCGGGGCACCGTCGTCGGGTGCTGAGGCCACCGATCCATCTGTCGAGTCGCCATCGCCATCGTTGTCGCCAGCCTGTGCATCTCGCGCAGAACGGTCGACGCCTTTAACCCAGCAAACACGACAGAAGTATTTTCCTTTCATGCCGATGTGGCATGCAAGCTCGCTCTGCATGGGGTTGTCGCCGAGAAGCGCGAGAACGAATGGGAGGAGTAGGATAACCCTCCCTGTTGCCGCATTGTACGCCCAGACGCCGTCCTGACCGCACCGTCTTTCGAGAGTGAGCAACACTCATTTGGTGGCCGGAACAAAAGCTCACTTACTCGACTTGATCAACGATCCCATCCAACATCTCAGCGACCGTGGCTGAGTTTGAGGTAGTGAGAAAGTGGACGTTGAACTCCTCCTGAGCAAGAGCACGAGGAAGTCCAACGGGTGTGAATAGAAAGCTGTTGTGTTTGTTCCACTTCTTCGAGACGTTTCCGGACGTGTCGTCACAGTTAGGGAATTGCAAGGGGTTACCCGCGGGTTTGGGCACCTCCAGACGCCTCAGGACACTGCAGGGGCGTCTGGGGACCTTCAGGGCCAAGCGGGGTGTCGATCGCTCCGGAAGAAGCCGAGGTACAACCCCATCATGAGTTGACCCCTCCCTCCCCACCCCTTGGCCTGTAGTGCTCAAAATACCTCGCGTACCCGCCCATACCCTCCGCAGCACGTACCCCCCGCGGGTTTTGGCGGTAATTTGACCGTATCCCCGCGGAAAATGGCCGGAATTCCGAAAACCGGTATTCGGCATGTAGCCACACCAGTTCCGCACCGTTTTGCATCCTTGAACCGTCAAAATTCTCGTGGGGTATAGCGCTATTTACCAATGTTTAAATACCCGCGGGTTACCCCTTGCAGTTCCCTAGTCACAGTACAGCCAGATCGGGAATGCGTGGACTTCGGCTCCCGCGGCTTGGACACGGCGTGGATTGGGCTTCGTCGCATCTGTGCACGTCCAGGGTTCGACCTGTCCCTGCTTAGCGTCGTTCTCGCTACTGTACCGACCTAAGTGAAAATTTCAGAATCACAAAGACTGAACAGATGAGCTAGAAATGGACATACCACGGATTTGTGTCGGACTCGGCAGGTTGTAATGCTGGTGCATGTCGCAGAACTCGGGATACGAGAGTAAGAGCTGCTCCTCGGATACCTCCTTCAAAACGTAGTCGTGGACACACCACCCTGAAGCGGGTTGCCCTTCAGCGTCGGATACGGTTGTCATCGCCCACGCTTGTGCGTAACGCAGGCCGCCGCGACGGAACCAGCGAATCGGCATGCAAACTGTGCGGTCCACAAGAAGCGCGGGCTCGTGGATATAGAAATCTTGTAACCCATCCCGTCGTATCATCGGCGTCGCGAGCTGGGGATCGACTTCACGGAGCCATTTGTTGGCTTCCGCTGCGTTACCGACCTTCTTCGAATTATCAATGGGGAGATACTCGATATGCGCAGAGATGCGTGGGTTAGCAGCCTCCTAAAAGACCATCAGTATTGAAGACACTGACAGTACTCTACGTACCTGAGCGATGAGATCTGCCAGGGAGTTGACGTAGTAGCGGTGCCCCATCTTCCCCACATATTCAATTGTTTCGATTCCGCACATAGAATGCAGCATGGTATTGAGACTCTTGATCGTGTTGACGGTAGGTAAATCGTCTACTCCGTTGTACTTCATGCTCCAGAGCAGGAGGTCGAGCTGGCGCTCCGAGAACACCGAACGCGGGAGGTGCGTGAGGAGATCCAATGTGAACTCCTTCGAAATGGCGAAATGTCAAAATGTCGCAACTGGGGAAGTCAAATGCAGCTTACCTGGCGATCCTTCCAGGGAAAATAGGGATTATTCGGGTCCAGAGGTCGTGAGGCGGATTCGCGCATTCGTGTACGTCCCTCCGTGGCTGGGATATCCTGCAGCAATTGGTTAGACTTGAAGCAGTCAAGTTTTGCAGACCAACCTCATCCCCAGTCACAAATTCACGACGTGGCTGATCTGCTTCTGTGTCAGAACTGTCGTCGTCCGAATCGGAATCCGAGTCGAATTCGAGTGCCGAACCAGAGAGGAATTCAGCAAGACGGTCCAGCGTCATGGCGTTTACATCCCTCTGTGGCGCAGTATCGTAGCCAGGAGCGGAGGTGAAGTCGGAGAAGTCGATTTCGACGGCGGACGGTGAAGAGACACTCGAGGCCTGCGCGCCAATGTCCGTAACCACCGCGTGCGCGACCTCGCGCTGCTTCTTTTCATGCAGCGAGCGTAGACCAGCCAAGAAGTCAGGCTGTGTGGAGACGGCCTCCGGCGAAAAGCTGAACGCAAAGGCTCGGGCGGCCTCTGCGTCGTCTTCCTTAGACTTCTTATCGCGCTGCCAGATGCGCAGTTTCTTCTTATGGTCCACAGAGTCCTCGTGACGAAGCGCCGCCTTCCTGTCCCTCTGCTTAGCGTCGTTACACGCAGAACACTGGAGAGTCTCCAACTCGGCACTCCCAGTCCAACCTGCGCAACGTCAAAGAACGAACTGTAAGCAGCGTGCAAACTAACACTCAGGGTTCTGCAAATCGCGTGTGCGCGTGTGAAGGCGCTTCGGGATGGTGTGCATGGCAGTTGCGACGCCTGGGTGTTCACGGCTGGAATTGGCGCGAGCTGTGATTCTTTCACATTCTGCAAGGCCCTGCGGTGTACATGCTAGGCTCAGCCTGCAGTCGACACTGTGCTCAAGTCTGGGATTCTGTGCAGACGCTGCGCTGCAGCTTAAGCTGAGCATGAGTCATCGGTGATGCCGGACCGATGCCGCGCCAGGTCGGCTGAGCTTAGCTTCCGGATATGCAGCGCTCAAACGGATGTCATTGCGCTTGGCTTAAATGCTGCATTTCAAACTGATCAAAGGATGAGCCCCGCGCAGTGTACGGTCCGACGGGTCCGTATAACATCCTTCTCGGGGGCAGTGCGTTGGCAGAGACTCGCTGCTGGTATTGATTGGACAACTCAAAGCCGGGTAGACAGCAACCGATTATGGTCAACGCGGAATTCTAAGAGTACATAGACAGCCATGCAGCCCCAGTGAAGGCGAGACTCACGGCGGCGAACGTCGAAAGAAATGCCTAATGGGTGAGTCTATGCGTCCGCGAAGGACTCCACAGTACGGAGGAGAAGGGACGAAGGAGATATGCACATCTCGAGATGACACTGTAAACAAGCGGGTAACATCTCCGCAGAAGTATCGTCCTGGGGGCCGTGATTTGACTTCGTTGTACGCGGGACGCGAATGAGGAATTGATCGAGAATACTGCACGAAAGAAATCAGCAGAAAGTCGGATCAGGACTTGACTACCAACCTCCACTCGTCGTATCGGATTCCACAGAAGAGGTCGCAAGCGAACTGCTCTCGTATTCATTCGCGTCCTCCGCAAGAATCGATTTCCCTTCTGCAGTAGGATGATCTTCTGCGACTGTGATACACAGAAACATGAGGCATAATCATGGATCGAGAGAGGACTGGTACATACCACGATCAAACAGGTGTTCAATTGCGTCCTCGGGTCGAACCTCGTCATATTCAGTATCAGCATCGCTACAAGCGGTCAGAACAGACCATCATCGCATCCCATTGTATACGCACAGGTTGTCCTCCGGTATTGGATCATTTGCACCCGAAAAGCTGTCGACCCACTGCGACGTTGCTGGTCTGTTTAGTTGTTCGTCAATGAAACGCTTCTCCCAACGCTTTTCTATCCTAGAATCCGACGATAAGCTAGCATCATGAAGCAGAAGTGTACGAAACTTACTCTGAAAGACGCACGACGCCGTCGCGAAAATCCTCAGGACTCGCAATGTCGGCAATGCTCTCGATATCTACCCAGAGTTCGACGTGCAGGCGCATCTCCGGTGGTCGAGTCCTGGCTGGGGCAGGCAGAAGAAAGCCAAAGTCCGACACGGCAGCGAGACTCTCCATCGGTTCTTCCGACCCCGACGCGTTCGTAAGTTGTTGTTCGAAATGTCGGGGAGGAGACGAGCGAACAGGCGATCGAGGTCGTTCGTGCCAGTACTTCCAATTGTCTGCGACTGCCATAACTTTGACTTCATCATGGTCGTCGTCGAGCAGACTGGGACCGGCCTTCGGGTGCGCGTGGATACGAGAAATGACAGCAGGATACTGCCAGAGTGAATGGATGTGACAGTCCAGCCAAGGCAGTGGTGCGGTAGTATGCACTGCAGAGCGGCCAGTCTCTGGGTGCGCGGGAGCAGGCGAAATAGGGACGGATGCCCACGAATTGGGAGGGGCCGGGAGCCCACGACCAACAAGAAACAGCTCCACGGTCAATTTATTCCTATCCGCCGCGCTATCAAACCCAAAGATTGCTCTCTAGGCAGCGTTTAATTTAATGTAAAAACGCTTTAAGAGGTGTACAACGTACCGAGCTGAGTATTGCCAGGCACTTGAGTGGTTTTATGAGCGACGCTTCATATGTGGCTTGTGCGTCAAGCTCCGAAACGGATGCCGTGGGGTCCAACCTGATTATCACGAAAGTTCCGTCTTCTACTGGCTGGTCGGAGACGAGGGGGCGTTCAATGACAGACATGAGGGAGGGGACAAGTGCAAATCAACAAACGTCAACCAAACGAGAAAGGTTCCGCCTGGGCTGTGCCGGCTCTCGCTCAATGTGCCGGGTTCGAAGCCGCGAACAGCAGGTCTCCGCACCTTCCTAGGCACGCTGCGAGTCACTCGCAGCTGCCTGCAAAAACACCCGCGGCCTGGGAAGACGTCTCAGCAATTCCGGCTGCACTGCCTTATTGTTGTGTGGGGAGATAGTACGCTCTCTCCCTCCATCCTCCCGACCGCCACCATGAGCCAGAGCAATACCCCCCAACCAGGCGAGATATGGGTTGCGCGTGCTAGTGCTCTCCTTGGCGCGCTGCGGGCCGCCGACCTGTACAGCGCCGCACCTCCTTCCATCGTCATGCAGGCCAAGAAGGATCGACTCGAAATGGGACAGGACGTGCCAGACGCGCGTCCCTGCATTGTCTTGAAGGCAGACAAACAGAATACTATTCGACTTATCCCGACGACAACATTACAGGGACAACCGCTCCACCTCGTTAATGGACATCTGCGACACTTTGTGGTTCCCTTCGGCGAGCACGATGGCGACGACGAGACAAGTATCAGACCGACGACGACCTGGCTTAAATCAACGATGATGCCGACCTATATCTGCGCATATCCCCTTGACGTCAAGCGCATCGACGTCACAAGCAGATATAGCTACGACGGTAGCATATTCGCCCTTGACGGTGATGAGCTACTGAAATTGCAGCAAATCTGCAACGCAAAGCTGAATGAATACAAACTCAAACCCAAGCGCGAGATGCAACAGTATCATGATTCTTATGATGTGCGTCGATTGCTCTCCGATCTCTCATACACTGAGGATGTACAAGGAGGACAAACGGCGGAGGCATGAGCGATGGGCTGCAGGTCCGGCTTCCGCTCCACCCGAACCGCTCTCTGCTTCACGTGCAGCGGATGCCACGCCAGCCTTTTCGCGTGGAGTAGGAGTCTCCCAGCTGCAGCGGCTTCCATTGACCGCGCCTCGCCGTCTCAACAGCGTCGTGGAGAGCGGCCCGTTATCTGCGAATGCATCTCCCCCCATGGCCCTCGATCTCTCAATCGACGACGATGACGCCGATCGCACTGACGAATGGCCTTCCCTCGGCGAAGCATATTCCGCCGATGGCTCGCCGACTGAAGGACTCAGAGCAAAAGGAAGGGCAAGATCGGCATCAGGACTGTTGGAGAGCAAAGACGCAACGAGCGGACAGCGGAATGCATGGGCAAACCCGCTCGCGATCGGCAAGGTACGTTGACATGAGCACTATCATAAAGACACGGTGTTTCATTAATGCCGCAAGGTACTGAGCGTGGAGGAGAGGGCGAGCCTTCGAGTTGCTGGATCTGTGCAGACTGCCGATGCGCCAGTTCCGCCTACTGATGCAGCATCGCGCGTAAGTCGTCGCTTCCGCTCGTCACCTAAGCCTATGCAGCTGCTGAGAAATCCGTCCAGGCTGATGCGAGCCCGGATGCCACTACGCCAGAGGATGGCTGGATTACACAGAAGAGGAAATCGAGGAAGAAACCCTCTATCTCAGGCTCTGGTGCAGTGGGAAATACGCTCTGAGCCTAGGGCCACGTCCGACCAAAGTCACACTCAATGTTTCAGTGCAGTATCAAATCTCTCCCCAATCAATCGTGCCATATCGAACAATGTCCTCTGTAACACAATGTATGTTCTGAATGTAACTTGACTCCAACCTCCGAACAGGAACGCCTGCACAGCACCGGTGCGAAGTTCACTGCGCCGTGTATGCAGCATGCTATGGCCCCGGTATGGGGTATGTTCAAAGCTATGCTCCGCGGTCTCTCTGCGAATATGCGCACAGTGGCACCGATACCCACGAGGGCGTCCGTCTGTAGACAAACCCGCTCACGACAGCATGACAGCACGAGAGCGAGGTAGGAGCTCAGTCCGGAAAGCGTCCTAGCGCTCAACGTCGACCTCCACGTCACCGCTCGGAATCTATGCGACAACGTGATCTAGACCACCCACCATCACCGCTCTCTCACCAGATGGCGCCTCCCATCTCCGTCGCGCGACCGCTCATAGCAGGGAAACACGACGCCTGGACCGTCCAGCTGCACGCAGACTTCCAGACGACGTTCAAGATCCAGAAACGTGTCAAGGAAGCGTCATTTGCGCAGGCGATGCTGCGTTTAGCCCTGGAGGAGGCCGAGACTATCAACATCGGTAAGTTACGTCCCACGTTGGGCTCCGCGACTAACTGAGAGCACGGGTGACAGATAGATCTCAGGGGAAGGAGGAGCGCAAGGTCGCGCGGCGGCAGATGCGGGACCAGTTCGAGAGCGAAGTCCAAGAGTATGGAAAGATGGACTGGACAGCTTCGATTCGGACTGGACAGCTTCGGCGCCGAGAATTCGCCGTCGAAGTCGGCCGTGGATTACGTAATCCGGCATGCTTCTGGGAGAATTATATGATATCCGGGGGTATATCTATGGTCTCAGAAATTACTTTCCCGGTGATATCTGCGCGCAGGACGCATTTTCGGACGTCCGGCATGATAAGTCCGAACCTTCCGTAACAGATCTCCCTCCGACACGGAATTCCAGACCCCAGAGGGTATGAGCTAATCATAGATAAGACCGAGAGGATGCACCTCCGCATCTCTTGTTGAAGGCTGACCGTCAGCATTGCTGTATATTATCTTCAGGATGCCTCGGAATGAATGGAGTTCATGTGTTATGATGGTATTACCTATAGTGAGCATTTCTACCGGAATAATAGAGTTCTGCATGTTTAAGCTGCGTTGATATGCTGTAACGAGTCTGCAGAGCGTGCGGGAAGCCGGGGCTCGGAAGTATCCCGGGCTCAGAGTTCAAGACGGAATATCTCGCCCTGAACCACCTTTCAAGTCATAAGCAGGTTCTTTTTTACGCCCAAATGTCCTCAAGGGTACGGATATGGTGATAACAAGAGCCTGGGTCACTGATCTAGAGTTAAGGCAAATGGGGACCCATTTGACGTATCGGCAAAACAATGCGGTACAGCCGATACCCCCGAGCCCATTATTGTAATGTCTTGGATTGAATGGAGTGGGACGGCATCCATGCACTTCATGTGGGAACAATAGGGTCTGGAATTCCGTGTCGGAGGCAGATCTGTTACGGAAGGGTCGGACTTATCACGCCGGACGTCCGAAAATGCGTCCTGCGCGCAGATATCACCGGGAAAGTAATTTCTGAGACCATAGATATACCCCCAGATATCATATAATTCTCCCAGAAGCATGCCGGATTACGTAATCCACGGCCGACTTCGACGGCGAATACTCGGCGCCGAAGCTGTCCAGTCCGAATCGAAGCTGTCCAGTCCATCTTTCCATACAAGAGCTCGTAAAACGGGAAGACCAGCGTCTTCGCGAGGCAATAACCACCGAGTCCGCAATCCGGCGCGCGAGCTCCGGACCGCAGCCGAGCAGAACTGGCAGCAGGTATGCAGGTGTCAGTGTCGCAGAGCATATCGACGACGGAGCGGACGATTGGGTGCGGCAGTTGCACGTCGAGCATCGGAAGTTGTTCCTTGCGCAGAAACGGCGCGTGGAACATACGCTCGAATGTGAGTTGTTGCGTATTGCGCAGATGGAGGTGGATGCGATCGTCTCCGGTACGAGTTTTCTTCTCTATGAAGGAGTGGACATCGTGCTCACGGAACGGTAACTAGGCGTCGCTGCGCAGAAGGACTTCGACGCCGAGCGGGGGAAAGCAAAGATGAGCTCGGATCAGCAGGTCGATAAGATGAAGGTTATGGCGGACAAACGACTCCGTAGCGAGATCGCACGAACGGAAGCTGGACGACGGACGACACCGTTATTCTCCCCGACTGATCTCCCACCAGTTGACAAAGCGCGCGCTCGACCCGTGTCTGCCATGGCGGCGCCTCGTCCCGGGAGTGTAATGCAGCAGGAGCAGCGCCGCGCCACGCAGCCGACGGGACGTTACACCCCCGTGCCTGCAAAGCCCAACCCCAACTGGCAGGGTCCAAAGCGCTTCGACAGTCGCAGCCTGAATTTCGGCAACAGCGGTCCTCCTCCGACAAGACCTGCGTTCCGCCACGGCCGCGCCGAGACGCCGTCGTTCGGTGGACAGCAGTACCAGTATAGCAACAACCAGCGCGGACGCCCCGAGACGCCAGCCAAAACGGCGAGTCCTACGAAGCGCGCAAAGTCCAAGAAGCCAGAGCGCGATGCTCGTGCACCAGCGGCGGTTCATAGGGTCGGGTTCGTCGACCATCCGCCTTCGCCTGCGCAGCGAGTGGCCGTCAGCACACTCGCGACAGACTCGACTTCTGGGCAGGTCGATGACGACGACGAATCAAGCTTCGACCTCCTCGCAGCCGCCGCAGAGCCTCGAACGCGCCGAGAACGTGTAGCAGCCGAACAACGCGAGAGTCAGGAAAAGCAGCGCCAGGACGAGCGTATGCGCAGAGCGGAGGAGGCACGACAGAAGCACATGCAGGGTGGTAGGGCGTTCCCCCACGCGCCGAACGCAAGGCCAGCGCCGCTTCCGACCATGAGCCCGAGTGGCTTGTTGTTCCTGCCAGAGTCGCCGCCGAAACCTAGTACGAGCAGGCTGCAGATGGGATGAAGTGGCAGCTGGGGGGTGGAGCGCGCATGCTGTAGTTGTGAAACATTGTCGCAAAGAAATTCTTTGTCGCATAGGTAGTCCATAACGACGAAATAGCGAAATTTGGTCCAGAATCGCGGTGGACAAGTCCAACTCGCATCCGGTGAAACCCGTCGCGCTACTTGGCTCTTGACTACAACCACGAGCAGCTTACTTTTCAGCAAATTTACTCTAGGAAAACGCGACCTTCAGGCTACTGCTCTATTTGCGGAAATTGGTGTCTAGGCACAGTCGTTCAGCCATGAGTTGGCTGCGAGGCGTTTGCTCCAGAGGCCGCCCATTTAAACCCACGTTCCCTATCGCCATTTCCGTCTACAGGCCAACCTTCTTTCAACGGCGAAGCGGGTGCGGGCAGCAGCGTTTGTGTCCCGTGACTTCCTGACCCGGATGTGGCCTCGCGATAGAAGCCCGCGTTGCGCCATTCAGCCTATCTGGACGCAGGCCCAGCACTTCTGCAGGGCGCCTGCTAGGAACCAGCCAGCCCGCGGCAGGGATCCGTCCCGAATATTCGGACCTGCCTTGCCTCCCACCAGCGCTGAGCGATCTGGCCATGTCCAGCGGCGTCCGCGTACGGGTCACGGACGAAAGGTCCACCGACACCGACCCGGAGTGCCAGAGAATCCACAGGGTATACCACGCCCGCTACAATGCTCTCTTAAACGCGCGGGGGTTCGAGCTGGCGAATGAGTTGATGCGGCTGTCCAAGCGGGAAGCCGACTCGGTGCTGGGTGCGCTCACGAGCTCAAAATCTCGCTGTAATCACCCGTTCACGCCTGCACAGACGTCACCCAGGACCACAACACCGCGGTCTCACGCAAACGCGCCTTGACGGCGTACGAGAAGGACGTGCAGACTCTGGCGACGAAGGAGGACGCGCATTTCCAGCGCGCAATCGCGACGGCGCTGGCCGGCCACCGCATCGCCGCCTTGCCGGAACTCGAGCCGGACTCCCGATTCGATGCTGTCAGCGTCACGCGGCCCGTCGACGACAATGCTCCAGACTGGTTGCGCGGCCTCCACGCCGAACACGTGGACCGCCTCGAGTCGCAGCGGCTCGGCCTGCATCTGCTCCTCGAGGCCGATTTGCTGCAGATTTCCCAGCAGCAGGCAGCGGCGGTTACACAACGGCGCAAGAACCCGGGTTCTACGGCGCGAGAAGACGGTGATGCGCAGCGGGAACGCGCCAAGTCCGCGTACGCGTCGCAACTGAAGAAACTTACGGTCCAGGAGGACGCATATCTGCGCAAGATGGTGGCCGCTAGGGCTGCGTCGCAGGTGCTCGCACCACCCGTTCCTGCTGTGACCGTCGCTGAACGTGTGTTCCAGACTATTCCCAATGGAGCCCGGCAAAGCAGATATGGTTCCCACGAGCCGCATGTCGATCTCGAAAGTTCTTCAGAAGATAGCCAGCCGCAAGGAGTCTGTGCGCCCATTCCCCCGCCCTGTGACAATGCTGACTCCATCGTCACCGCGTAGACTTCGCCCGCAACAGAGAGGGTACGGAGAGACCAACCGCGCATGTCGCCGGTCTCTGTACCGCAGCGAATGGCTTCGCGTACGGCGCTGCGCCCGGGGACAGGCACCTCTCCGACGACGACCGCGAGTGCCTACGGCTCCGGTACCGGTGCTGGCGTCCAGATCCCACGCCCGGGCAGCGTCCAACCCAACCTCCGCCACGCGCGTTCCACACCCGGCCAGCAACAACAACAAATCTGGCACCCTCCCGCGAGCGAATACGAGCGCGAGCACCGCGAAGCCGCCGCGCGCTCCCGCGAGCGCGGGCAGTCGCGTTCACCCACCGTCCCTATCAACATCCCGCAGAGTCGCAGACGGAATGGGAGTCACGCTGCATGGCCGATGGGGAATAGCGCTGAGAGCGGGTACGGGTCGTTTGAGAGGAGCAGTCCCGTCACGTATTCGTCTCAGCCTATCAACGCGAATGCGAATGGGCGCACTGTTACGCGGAGACAGACTATCCCGTCCCTTGCAGAGGCGACCACGACAAACGGTACGACTTCGGGCATTTCGAACGGGAGACCGCCGCAACAGCGCGATTCGTTCATTGAGAACGTGAGACCCTTGTCCATTTCGTCAGCGTACAAGTACGCGATTCTGACAATAGTTGGTTGCTTTGCAGAAGACGCGTATACGGTTACACCAGATCGAGACTGCGAGCGTTACGCGTCCGTTAGGAAGCGATACGGAGGACTGGATACGTCTTCTACATTCCGAGCACGTCGCGATGTTCGAGACGCAACAGACGATCGCGTCTCTAGAGCTACAAGATCGAATGAAGCGTATAGCGCAAGAAGAGGAGGAGGCCACTGCTGGCGTCTTGAGCGGTACGTTTCTCCGTTCTGACATGGCAGTGTACTAATGTTATGTTGATTGATCTTGATCGACAGACGAACTCTCCGATCTGACGCAGGCCTTCAACGCCTCGCGCGAACGCGCACAGGCGGACTGTATACAGCAAGTCGAGAGCCTCGCGATGATACAAGACGTCCAGCTTCGCGAGGCTCTCGCTGAAGAGGAACGACAAATTGAAGAGCGGCGCGGGATGGGATGGGAGGAGGAGGTGGAAACCGACTTCGGCGCCGGTACGTCTTTCAAGTCCACAATATAACGGACTGATAATTTTTTGGTAGGCGCGCGGGAAAGCGTATACGCCCCGCGCACACCGGCTCCTCCCACTGCAGGATCATTCGGACGTAGTCTCTGGATGCAACCCGAAACCGTCCCCCGCTCACAGACGCGACCTCACACGCCAGGCGAAGGGCTCCAACACAACTCGAGTCGTCCATCCACATCACACGCGCATAGTCGAACGTCTTCTCAGTCCCAAACCATGTCAATGTCGCGCGAACAGGAGTTCGAGCGTAGAGCTGAAGAGGCTCGTCGTCGCGCGCGGTACGGTAACGGTGGACCTATATCGCGTCCGCAGACGACGGATCCATCGTCGTCGTCGTCACGCAATTCATCGAGCTATCGCGAGTCGCTTGCGCTGTTTCCCGACGCGCCGCCGATGCCGCAGCGTCGTCCTGCTGCGGCGTTTGGGATTGGACGAAGAGGGGTGTTGAACGAGGATGAATTGGACGGCAGGCGCGCGGCGTAGGCTCGACGCTCAACAACAACAACTCTACGACGACGACAACTTCATTATCATTTTCTCTTTGCATGACCACAAACTGACTGGGCAACTTGTACAATTACGCAACCACATCTATGCTCTCTCCACACACCCGTGTTTCGATCCATAGGCATGTATCTGTTTCACTATGCAAAACATTCTCTCCGCTCTCATGTTCCTCGTGTGATCATGGACATCGCAGAGGTATAAATACTAGCGGACGCGACGGCATACGGCAGAAGCAGAAGGTAAACGGTTCAAGTATCCCGCCCTAGAAATGTAAGTGCGCCCATATCTAGTCGTGGAACAGAGACCTGAATCTCTCAAGAACGCCGGAGAGTCCGAACCTGGAGATGATCCACATAAAGACTGCGAATGGGTTATGATTAGTAGTTGTAGTTTCACGATGGAAGCGAGGACGACATACTGGAAAGCAAGTCCCTACCCGACGTATTGGGTGCTATGCCCCGATGTACACGGGATGCGTACGACGAATCGATCGAGACTGGCAAGGGGCGTCTTCATGAGTAGGATATCTTGCGCGCATGTAGAATACGTACCCGCTGAGCGACCGGACGAGAGCGCGACACTTGCAGCATCATCTCCATGTGCATGTCCGTTTACCGTGTCAAACGCCTCGTCGAGGAGTGCTTCCTCTTCGTTATGGTCAATGATGGCTACCGGTGCATAATCAGGCGTAACACGTACCTCGTTCTATGCGGTGCTCTATGGCGTCCTCTGGTCCGACTAACCCATCGTCATCAAGGTAATCCTCTACCACTCTGCCAATCCAAGTGCTGATCAGTATCCCATCTTGGAGAAAAAGATCACGCGCACTCCTCCCTATTTACGTCCGGGTCGACATCTTCGGCGGCTACGTCGTTCAGCCATTCCGACGTCTGTGGTTTGTTCATCCGCGCCGCAACCACACGACGTGCCCAATCCCACTCAATCCTGCAGGAAGAGTAAGCTTCGAATAGTACTAGAATACAAGAGAATACTCGCCTTTTCAGCTGCGAGACTTCCCGAAATATGTCCGCCGGTGTGCCGAAATCGTCTTCGTGCTCTGCAATGTCGACCCAGAGTTCCAAGTGAAGCTCCATTTCCTGCTCGTCTTCTTTTATATAGCCGGGAAAGAGGTCGAGCCAGTGCGTTGCATTGTAAAGGACAGGAGTAGTCGAAGATACCTCTGCATCGCCGCTATCAATATTGTCTGCGTCATGCTAAGGCTCGTGTAGGTCGAGTTGTAGCTCGCCCTCGTTGAGTTTCTTCGTGTATTCCCTTTGGTCGGTACCAGCCATCAACCTCAGCTCCCTGTAGGTTTCCTGCGCAAATTGTGGACCTGGCGTGCCGTGAAGATAAATACGCGAGACGATACCGTCGATGGTGTCGATCGTGTGTATATAGCAGTCTGGCCAGGGCAAATGTCCGTTAGGACAGAGAGGAACGCGCCCGGTCTCTGGATGCGGCGGAGAGGGACTTATTGGTATCGCAGCCCATGACAGTGGCGTGGCAGGTAATCCGCGACCAGCGAGGAAGAACCGAAGATCGAGTGGATGCCCGCCAATCTTTGGATCATAGGAGAAGTTCGCCGGCTGCTAGCATGAGCGACGTGGGATAGGATAGGATAGGATAAATACATAAGACAAAGGCCCATTCTGTAACCTTCGCTCCGCCCTGTGTGCACCGTAACAGTGGGGATAACACAAGGCGAACACTTACCATATGTACTAGGGCGAGGTACTTCGCGGGTCGCATTTCCTTGGCCTCCCGGGTAGCCTGCTCGTCTTTGAGAGCTGCTACAGATGCAGCAGGGTCCAAGCGAATGACAGCGAACGTGCCGGCTGGCACGGGCTGCTCAGACATAAACGGGTTCTCCTTGATGGACATGAATGTAGAAGGGCAAGAGGTGACGCGGACATTAAAAAGCGGAAGCGCTCAAGTCAAAGGTCCCGTTTCAAATCGCCGGAGTTCCGGTGCACTTGCCGAGGTCGTTGGAGGCTCGCTCTACTGCGGTCTGAGCGTATAGCGCAGTTGCTGGACAACGGGTGTTTCACAGATTTGTTATTGGATCTAGAAGTGGAGCAAATGCTGAGCGAACGCATTATACGAAAGGTGAAGAGCCAGAAAACAGCCAGATAAATAAATCTGATCATTGAGCGACCGATTAGATGGGCCGCATCCCAAGGATTAGTCGAAGCGAAGACCATATGAACCGTCCAAGACGTATGCTAACTCTACCCAGTACGCCGGATAATCTAGATATGAGCCACAGAATAGCTGAATGCTGTCAGTAGACCGAGGGAGTCTCCTGATAAACCTCGACTTACAGAAGACGCCACTTCCTTCCTGTGGATGTGCGCCCTTGCTGCGACGGACGCGGGATGCCGGCGAGGAAGTAATGGAGTATACTTTGACAAAATGATTAGGGACCTGAAGCCGCTAGAGGCGAATGCTCACCTGATGATTGTCTGGTAGATGTACTTGTTGCTGCATCATCCTTCATTACGTAGTTGTCCTCGTCGTGTACCTCTGTGAATGCGACAGTGAGTTCCTGAAGTCCGGTGACTCTGTAGACCTCGACTTACGGCGTTCAATCCTATGCTCAATGGCGTCTTCCGGTCGCACCAGCGCATCATCGTCAAACCATCCATCCGTGATACTGCGTCGCACTGAGCTCATACTTAGGGTAAGTGGTTCACGTACACGTCTTCGGGTACTGGATCGACTCCGCCTGCGTCTTCAATCCAATCTGCTGTTTGAGGGTTTGAAAGTTGTGCTGCGACGTATCTCCTGGCCCAATCACGCTCAATTCTGGTCACAAGTTAATGTCAGAGCAGGTATGTTATAAGGCGTGACGTACTCGTTCAATTTCTCGATCTCCTGCGCGAGTTCCAATGGCTCTGCGACATCGTCGAGCGCAGTCACATCTACCCAGAGTTCGACGTGAAGTTGCATCTCTGGGCGGTGTTCAGCATGCATCCGTGGGAAGAACGTCTCGATATCTGCTTGGACCGCATCAGGTGGTTCGGCATCCAGTCCACCGTCGTCTTCATCGTCAAGGGCGGGTATAACATCAACGCTGGCTTTGAGCGCTAGCTGTTCGTCCACGGCTCGGTTACCGTCCGTAATCATACAGTATCGCACCATGTCATGCTCGTCGTCCGAGAGCCGGGGCCCATGAGAATGGTGTCTATAGATCCGGGAGACCAAGGCAGTGACAGGGTTGAGCGTGTATATGTAGCATCGTTCCAACGCAAGGGCGTGTGACGCAGTGATGGGTTCTCGGTCACTATCATGCATGGCAGGCGTAGGGTGGATAGGAATAGCCGCCCAAGAATGGGGTGACGGTGGGGGATTACGACCTGCAACGAGGAAAGACAAGTTCAGTTGTAGCCCTCCTGCGGCTCTGGTGTAGCTGAGTTCTCCAGTCTCGCAAATAATGAGTCCACCGCTAGGCATTTCTATGGATGGCATACCGTGTCGACCAGGACCAGGTACTTTCTAGGCGCCAGAGCAGCTGCCTCGTGCGTTGCCTGCTCGTCTTCTAGGGCTCTAACTGACGAAACAGGGTCGAGTCGAACAATGACGAACGTCCCGAGCTCGACTGGCTGCTCAGAAATGGTTGGCGCGTCCACGACCGACATGGGCAGAAGGAGAAGACCAATGTCGGCTGCAGAAAGACGGTGACAATAGGCACCTACCATTGATCCGCTCCGCTGGAACTCCGGGTCTCCTTCCACCCAGGGTCCCGAGAGCACGACGAAGCAGAAAAGCCCTCCAATCACAACCTGAAAGTACAACAGCGTCGCAAAATGCCCAGGTCCGCGTGCTGTGGTCGTACTTCTCGGGGAGAACAACACAGATTTGTGTATTGGCCGGTCAATACCGAACGTGTATTTCTACCAGAGGCAAACGGCATGCACCGCTCCCACCATCCTCGGCCCATTCGGCGCTACACCCAGCCCTCAGCCGCTTGCGTCAACGCGAAAATAGACGATATTCTCATTGTTATGCATCCCAGATATATGATGATCGTGCATGGAGTGGTCGTGTATGGGAGGGAACGAGAAGGGAAGCAAAGTACGCGGCCGGACTGTGAGATCTGCGGCACATTGAGTCTTGAGACGTCTCAGCGATAGACTGCAGGTGTGGGAACAACTTACATACCTGAGTTCCGATGTTCGACACGTTCTGTAGCACGGGCAGCGTCGCATCAGCAGAGGAGAGGATGCAGAAAACTAGTACTCACCTCAACATCTCACGGGAACCCGTCTAGACGCGGCGTCTTCTACCCAACATGTCAACCAAGGTGCGCCCGCGGATATTCTGCACACCACGTACCGCGTAGACCCCGCAGAGCGTTAGAATCGGGCGTGATGCAGAGACAAAAAGGTGAAAGATAGAAAGACGCACCTTACCACGAGACGGAAATCTCAGGGAA
The DNA here is from genome assembly GCA_001632375.1 of Exidia glandulosa HHB12029. NCBI lineage: Eukaryota > Fungi > Basidiomycota > Agaricomycetes > Auriculariales > Exidiaceae > Exidia > Exidia glandulosa. The sequence continues at coordinate 17,309 of KV425965.1, forward strand.
AGTAATTGAGCCATTCTGGAAAGTTGTTATCTTCAGAACAGGCCTATTCCCGAGCACGCGCACCTGGTTCCAAACCGTTTACGAACGAGACACGGAGGCGTAGGATTAGCACGGTGAACGAAAGGACGTAGCGCACGGTGCTGGCCCACTGAACCTCTACATGGCATGACGCTCTCCTGGGTGACGAATGCGCTGAGTGTGCCTACTTGACGCGTCGGATGGGCAAGTCCCGGGAAAGGGATGGACGAACCGTTCTTGAGATGTGCCAACGACGATGCTTGACCTGGAACACGCGCAACAAGAGCACGGCCGTACGGCTCGGTGCCCAGAGGGCACGCGAAATGCTTCAATTGTCGATGGAGCCGTTCTGCTGCTCGTCGACGCGCTCGCCATGCGACGCGCTGGCGCTGGAGCCTGACATCATTAAGCAGTCTCCGAGTGCGTCGCCCAGCTCGAGGTTGCTGTGGTTGACGTCGAGCAGAAATGCGTGTGGCAGGTGCTACGCGCGGCGAGGTTATGTCGCCAAGGGGGTGGCCGGAAGCAAATGCGGAATACCCCGTATGTAAGGGGTACCCCCCGGAGGGCCTCTTAAAGTGTACAGGGAGCCCGTTCGGCATCTCGGCATGCCGGATGTACACTCGTAATCACCGCATCTCCGGAGCTGAGAACTGCCTCAGCCAGTCGTTGGATCTAGATTGATGCTTTTATGGAGGCTATAACTGTAGTATAGCCCCTGTACTGAGAGTAGGGGTGTGGCATTTCAACTGTTACTCTCTTGGTCTGTTAGACATCCAACCGGAGATACGGCAGGCCGTGCAAGCCACTCACTCAGAGCTAATGGGGAAACCTGTCTCTGCCGTATAGTTCAGGACTAGCTGTATCAACGGAAGATTATACTACATGGCAAAGCAGGGAGTCAATGTTTATTCCATGATAATGAATCTGGCTTCCATAATAATAGGGCTTGTATGCCGAGAACGGCACAGTGAACCTGGGATATAGCGATGAAGGGTTCACTGCAACCCTATATAGAGATCTAAACGTCTTATACACTGATTGTATTACTTCTATTCGTTGTTGGGACTCGCTCTAATGCTGCTGCTGGCTTGCGGAACGCGGAAGCGGAACCAAATCCGCGGATTTCGGATGTATATCCGCGGATATACATAGGGTACCCCCTCCAGCTCGACCTTAAAGTGGTTACCGACCCGGTATCGTTTATTTGCTTCCGGCCAGCCCCTTGTATGTCGCGGACGCCACGCTGTTGTGGAACGTGGCGGCAAAGGGAAGAGGGAAAGAGACGTACAGCGGGGTTGAAATCGCATCTCATCCGTAGCATCTACACCGTGCAGGCGAGATATGGACTGCTCCGCAAGCGTCAAGCTTCCGGACCTCGAAACTGCCGTCGAGTGCAGCATAGCACCGATATCCGCGACCATGCAGTCCGATCTCGTTACTAAGTTAGGCATAGTCACTATCTCGGGGCTCGCGAAATTCTACACACAGGAAAGGTAGAGATTCTGGGGAACAGATCGAAAGCGACAGCACATGATAGAGGAAGGTAAACGGTTCAAGCATCCCGCCCTAGAACTGTAAGTGCGCCCATATCCAGTCGCGGAACAGGGACCTGAATCTTTCAAGAACGCCAGAGAGCCTGAACCTGGTGATAATCCAAACAAAGACTGCGAATGAATTAGCAGTTGTCGTATCGTGATAAAAGCGAGGAATCCTCGAAAGCAAGTCCCTACCTGACGTACTCGGTATCGTGCCCCGATGTACACGGGATGCGTACGATGAAGCTATCGAAACTAGCAAGGGGCGTCTTCATCAGTAGGACATCTTGCGAGCATGTAGGGATACGTACCCGGTGAGCGACAGGATGAGCGCGCGACACTTGCAACATCGTCTTCATGTGCATGTCCGTCTTCCCCGTCAAACGCCTCCTCGGCGAGTGCTTCCTCTTCGTTACGGTCAATGATGGCCACCAGTGCCTAATCAAGCGTAACACGTACCTCGTTCTATGCGGTGCTCTATCGCGTCCTCCGGTCCGACTGACCCGTCGTCATCAAGGTAATCCTCTACCACTCTGCCAATCCAAGTGCTGATAAGTATCCCATCTTGGAGAAAAATACCACACGCACTCCTCCCTATTCACGTCCGGGTCGACATCTTCGGCGGCGACGTCGTCCAGCCATTCCGATGTCTGTGGTCTGTTCATCCGCGCCGCAACCACACGACGTGCCCAATCCCACTCAATCCTGAAGGAAGGTTAAGCTTATGATGTTACTAGGATACACGAGGATACGCACCTTTTCAGCTCCGAAATTTCTCGTGCTATGTCCGCCGGTGTGCCGAAATCGTCTTTGTGCTCTACAATGTCAACCCAGAGTTCCGCGTGAAGTTCCATTTCTTGCTCGTCTTTTTTGAGATAGCCGGGAAGCAGGTCGCGCCAGTCCGTTGCATTGTAAAGGACAGGAGTAGTCGAAGATACCTCTGCATCGCCGCGATCATTGTCTGCGTCGTGCCACGGTTCGTGGAAGTCGAGTTTTGCTTCCTTGGCGTCGCTACTGTTATCGGATCGCCCTTGGTCATCCCAAGCCATACTGTTAAGCTCTCGGAAGGTTTCTGGCGCGAAGCACGGTCCTGGAGTGTCGTGTAGGTAGATGCGTGAGACGAGTGCGTCGACACTGTCGAGTGTGTGTACATGGCAATCCGGCCAGGGCAAAGGTCAATCGGGAGAAAGAGCAATTCGCCCCGTATCCGGATGCATTGGAGATGGCTCAACTGGGATCGCAGCCCACGACAGCGGCGCAGCGGGCAGGCCGTGACCAGCAAGGAAGAATTGAAGATTCAGCGGGTGCCCCCCGATCCTTGCGTCATACGAAAAGTCCGCAATCTTCTCATATATAAGCGAAGTAGAGTTAAAATAGATGGGCGCTTACCATGTCAACCAAGGCGAGATACTTTGCCGGTCGCATTGTGCGGGCCTCGCGTGTGGCTTGTTCATCGTGGAGGGCGGCGACGGACGCGACAGGATCGAGGCGGATAACAACGAAAGTACCCTGCGGCACCGGCTGGTCCGAAGTCAACGGCCTTTCCTTGATGGACATGGAAGTCGAAGGGAGAGAGGTGGTGCGGACTTCCAAAGTTACGGCTGATCAAACAGGCCCCGTGTCTATCACCGGATTTCCGCCGGACATGCGCTGGTTACAAAATGTACCTATACCTATCTACCATGGTGTCAGAATATACACTCATAACGAATGTAAGTGATTCTTACCTGCAGGAAGTCAGGTGTTTTCAGTTGTGCAATAGCATTATAGCACACCGAGGTGACCCTAACTTCCGGGTATCCACGCAGCGGCCAACGCGGCTGTCAGAAGTTCCGGCTACAGTCCGGAGCTTCATCGATAGCGGCAGGTACATGAGAATAAGCTGTTTGTTCTTCTTCCTGCTCAGCTCCCCCAAGTCCTCAGCAGCGATAGCCATGACCTCGACGATAAACCCCCAGCCTGGGGAGATCTGGGTTGCCAAAGCTAGCGTGCGACTACCAGTACTCCAGGCTGCCGAGCAGCTCGAGAGCGTCGCCCCTATGTCTACTACAATGCGATCAGATCTTACTCGCCTCACGGCCGGTCTCGACACACCGGACGCTCGCCCGTGCATTGTAACGAAGGTCAACACGACGAATCGCACGGCGGTCATAATCTGCACTACGACTCTGCAGGAAGTGTCCGACCTCGAGCTTGTAAATGGTCACATTAGACACTTCATCGAGCCATTCGGGGAGACGGCCGGCGCGATCATCAAGCCAACCACCACCTGGCCGAAGTCCCTGCGCGTGCCGACATACATCCTTACGCGGCCTCTCAGGGTCAAGTTCAGTCAGCTGAGCGACAAGTATCTTTACGGGGGACTTACTTTCAGAGTGGACAAACCTACCCTGCAGAGATTACGTGAGCTCACGGTCGAGAAGATTCGAGATTACGAGGCCTTGTCGAGAGAAGAACTACAGGCCAATCATGGGGAATGGGATGTGCGTACAGCCACCCCTTTGCTGCGACCGGCACTGACGCAGAATGCAGATAGACAAGCAGCGGCGCCGCGAGGCGCATCGTCTTAAGAGTTTGGCCGTTTCTGCGCCTCCGGAACGATCTCCCGTTCAAGGCAAAAACAAGCAGTTCGTGTCAGGCGACGCGGATGTCTCGCGTGAGAACTTGGGAACAATTAGTGGTCAACCTCGCCTGCCGGGCATCGACGAGCAGGGCAATTCAGTAGTCCCTGTGGTTCCTCTCGATCTTTCGCAGAAAGACGAGACAACGAAAGCCCACTGGCCGGCTCTAGGCGAGGCTGGATCAAGCAAGTCTGGGGTGGCTGTCCTTCGACCCTCCAAACCAACAGCGACGACAGCACGTGCGATCGGAATCGTACAGGAGGATACTGAGATCGTAGCCACGGGGACTCCTACCTCGGTCCATGTAAGCACTGGTGACAGTTCGCAGTCGTCAGTTACTCTCGCTAAAATTCAGCGTCAGCCTGCAACTACTATGGCTCAGCAGCTGGCCGGCCTTGTCTCGTGGGGTAGTGCCTTCGACAGGTTCTATGCCATGGTGGTAAGAAATATATGCCACCTCGCCGCCTTCTATTTACCAGATACCCACTTCAGGCGTTGGCGGGAGGGACAGCACCGGATCCAGCAAAGGGAAAAAACGCGGAGGTCGCCACTCAGATGAACAACGCAGGGAAACGCAAGAAGCGGAATCCGTCAGTTCAGCTTGTGGGTTTCGGAAGAATGACGACTCTGGGCTGAGAGATGGTTGAAGAATTTCGCTTCCAAAGACGCCCTCCCCATATGACGTCCCATCCCCGGGTTACGAATATTGTATGTCTGCCAGTGTTCGCTTTCGGTTCCGTTTATAAATCTCTCTTGTCAATTCGACGTGGGCTGGTTTTCCTTTTCAGCTCAACACTGATCCTAACAAAGCAACGGCGCGCCCGGACCGGGGCCCGCCTGAGTCCGCCGCCCCCCCAGGACCAAAGTCAAGTGCCACACAAGACTAGACTACGACGAACGACCGCCCCCCCCCCACCCACTCCAACATTGACAACGAAATCGACCCAATAGCCTAGATAGAAACATGGCCCCACGAAGGCGACAGGCAAACAAACACAACAATTAAGAAAAAAAAGCGCAAAGCACCCACACACAGGGCGAGGCACCTGGAATATCGATCACAGCGAAGCCCAAAACCATAGACGCCCGTCGAACAAAAACCGCGACGCGACAAGACCCGGGGCCTGCACCGTCCAGGCAAGACCGGCACCACTCGCCAACACCAGACAAGAACGACCCCAACACCAAAACATCATTCCCGAGTAGACCCAACCGCCCTCCACCCCAGAAAAACAGCAAAAAAACACCGAACAGAAGGAAAAACCGGAAAGAATGCAAACCGACAATCGGAACCGGCGCCAGCGGCGCCCAGACCACCGACGCAAATAGACCTGACACCACACAGCGCCACGCAAACGGCCTACCACCATACCACGCAATGTCACAAAGACAACGAACAAGAGGACATGACCTGAAAGAGCAAAGCAAGAGACGACCGGCCGCTCACGAGACCGACATCACGCTAGCCAGCCGAATTCCCAGCAAGGGCTTCAACAAAAACAGACCTTGATCAACAACACGACGAGAACGCAGCACCCCAAAAGCACCGAAACGAAGGCGAAAACGTACAACAAATAAGGAGCAACCCCGTCCGCCCCGGGATTCCCAAGAGAGAACGCAAGAGAAACAAAGCCGAACCCGAACAGAAACCACGCAGCACGAGCAACCTCCAATCCGCCCGCTGAAGAACTAAGGAAAAAAGTCAAACCCACAGAGAATCAGGCATCAAATAAAGGCAAAGGGAAACATAGAGAGCAGGACATTACCGCACACCGCCACAAGGCACGAACGCTCGCACGAAAGAAGGAGCAGGACCACAACCGCAAACACACGCTACACAACAATCCGCGAGGCAGAGGCCGCAGGGCACAACGCCACCGCCAGCAAAGACACGACGGCCCAAGCGAACCGACGCAGCACCTAAAGCAGCAGGACACGAGCAAGGAAAACAACAACCAAATATATAACAACACGCAAGAAACAGAGGAGAGCACCACGACCCGAGCCAAGAAAGCGCAAGCACCCGCCAGGCCCGGCGAGTGAGCAGAACGGTGGAGAAAGAACACGACGCGTAAAAGGACAGGCGGAACAGAGAGCGGCGACAAACAGCCACGAACCCCAAAACACAACAGCCGAGCAAACCAACAGACGCCGACAACAACAACCACCAGAAATCCAAACAACAACAAACAAAACCAAACCAAGAAACACGCGCCACACAGGCAAAAAGCCAGAAACAAACATCAAAACGCGAAACACGACAACGCCAAAGCCACAAACAGAGGGCCCGGCGGGGCCCCAAACGAAACGACAGCAAACCCACAAGAGGAAAGGAAACGCCAAAACACAACCAACGCAACCAAACGCACCCTGGGACCACGACCCCCAACCAGGACCCTACAGCGAACCACCACACACGCCCAAGAGCATAAGGCGCCCCTAGCGAACGCCAAACAACGCCCGCTCGAAACACGGCCAAAGACCAAGGCACCAGCGAACCAGCACCAAACAGCGACAACCCTAAGCCGCTGGCACGCCCAAAAACGCTGAGGCATCACGAAAACCGCAAAGCCAGCCAAAACATACCAAACACCAAACAGGCGGCGCAGGAGCAAACGGAATTCCACAGAAGTGATCCCTTGCAAAGCTACGCTTTCGAACTGGTCGGCAGAGGACGTCCCGAGCCCGCATGGGCTGCAGCTCCAATACACCCCGCGAAGTCAGAATCTGACCCTGCGCGCTCTTCCGTTGTACCGACACTACCTCTACCATTCAACGACACGTTCATCTCAACTGAACACAGAATCGAGGGCACCCTCTCAACGCTTCACTTTCATGACAATCTGCCGATCACGATGCTTCCAGAATCCCAGCTACGCGAGTTCTACGGGTACCAAATCAACGATGCTCGTCGTCTAGGTCAACTTCGATGGGACGAAGAGGGGCAAGTCCGAAACGATGACGGCGACGACGCGTGGTCCGACATTTCTTCCACACCCACCGCACCGATAATCTGCATACATCGTGAACCGTACTTCAGGGTGTGGCTCGATCTCAGCATAGCTACAGATCCTGCCGATCCCGAGAGCCTTCAAAAGGAACTATCGGAGCTTCGTCGGTACGATCTACGCCATTCGTTGACGCCGCACTCATCTCACTGATTTTCCAGGATACAGCGGGAATGGTATCACCGTGAGAAGCGAGAGGTCGCGACAAAGAGAGTAACACGCGTTCAGGAATGGCGTCGTGGTCTCAAGAGCCACGACCAAAGCAATACGTAAGACCTCTATCGTCTCCTTCTACGACGATCTAATAACCTTCAAATACACAGGATTCTGTGTACTCCGTTTGAGCGAGCGTTGGAGTATAGCCAGCTCCTACTTTCCGAGTCTTCGTCAGACTCGGAGTGGCCGACAACATCACCATTTGGCGACGACGACGTCGACTGGACTGATGTATGCGGCAAGACCTTGGGGTATGCTTGATCTGAGGAGAAATATTTACATGTCCGCCTCGCACCTAAGTATTTACGTGAGCTCAGCATTACAAGAATACCTCTACGTTAGATTAAATGAACCTGTACTCAGATATGTATTATGATCCAGTCCTAGCAAAGTGTTGTTCACCATCCGTATGCGTCGGGATCAAAACGCGTGGCGGGGCTTGAACTGTCACGTGCTTCTCTTCTCCTACGCGTCGGTCGGCGTCCGCGACCAGCGCGACTCGTCTGCTGACGTTCGTTGGCGCATGATACGCGGGTGAAGCTACGACGCGTACGAACTGGTTCGTAGCGTGCGCACGTCAGCCCAGCGTCAGCCCTGGCCGTTGATCAGGAGCGCCAGTTTCTGGTCAGCTCGCGCGCTGTTGATCCCAGCAGCCACCATAGCAGGCAAATGCGAGCACAGACCACTCAAACGACATATGCTCGTGATGACATTACTGGCATTCTTGGACGATGTCAACTTGAAAGCGATGTGTATTCCTGGATTCCCGCCCGTCCAGACTTCACCGCACGCCAAGCATGGCTGTAACCCTCGAGCTATTCTGGTTCATATCATGCACGCAGCCCAACGTATCTTATGTGTCTGCAAGGCTTCGGTGTGCACGTGTCAGGCGATATCATGCTACGGTCCTGGTTCTACCGAACTTCTTCGTCTTCCTCGGTGGTTTTGGTCAGACTATGCTCTCGTTTGGACAAGATGTCTAACTCTCTGTCTCTGGCAGTATTAATTACCACTTGAATGCGCTGCAAGTCCTGGGTTGCGTCTGTTACATGGTCGCGGCTCGAGTGTTGTCACCTCGTTGACGTTGGTGTCTTGTGACGCTCTATGCACCATCTCCTCTTCTCCTTCCAAAAACATTCCGGTGCGTAAATACTTCTAATTCCACAATCTAACTCCAGAAACAAAGTTCATCGTTCTTCATCTAGGACAGCCGATCAACGTGCTCGACGCATCATCCATGTTTCGTCGCGAGCTGAAGTAATGCCCAGATGCTGCCCATTTACACAGTTATGGGTATGTCTAGCATTTTGGAGAACTTTCTATCGAAATTGTCTCCTCTCACGCACATTCCTGCCGAAACTCCGGCGCTTAGATCAATCTGCATCCGGACTTTGAGCTGGCACACGCCGTGACTCGACTTGACCTCACTCTTAGACTCGTACAACACCGTCCGCCATGCTCGACGTCCTCACATTCATCAAGGAGAAGGGCGGCGATCCAGAAGTCATCCGCGAATCGCAGCGCCGGCGCGGTCATCGCGTAGAGGCTGTCGACGAGATAATCGACTTGTACACCAGCTGGACAAAACGTGAGCGCACTTCGTCCACATCGCGCGCGTCGCTAACAGTGTGATTACAGTCAGCTTTGACCTGGAAAGCGTGCTGAAGGAGATCAATGTGCTCAAGAAGGAGATCGGTGCGAAGATGAAGGCGCGTCGCGTGTCGGCAATTTCTGCTTTATCGCTCACGCGCGCGACAGGCGAAAGAGAATGCCGATGCGCTGGTCGCGTCGAAAAAGACGCTGGACGACAAGGTTACAGAGATGCGCAAGGCCGTCGCGGACGCCGAGCACGCCCTGCGCATCAAGACCATCGCCATCGGCAACATCGTCGGCCCCGCCGTGCCTATCAGCCAGACGGAAGACGACAACGCGGTCGTTCGCACTTGGCATCCAGACGGCCCCAACGCGCAAGTCGAGCACAAGACGACTATCCTCCCGCACCACGAAGTCCTCCTTCGTCTCGACGCCGTCGACCTCGACCGCGGCCAGAAAGTCGCCGGCCACCGTGGCTACTACCTCACCAACGACGGCCTCGACCTCAACCAGGCGCTCATCTCGTACGGCCTCGACTTCTTGCGCAAACGCGGCTACAAGAAAGTCCAGCCACCGTTCTTCATGCGCAAGGAGCAAATGGCCAAGACGGCCCAGCTCGAGGACTTCGACGAGGCGCTGTACAAGGTCACCGGCGAGGGCGACGACGGCGAAGGCGAAAAGTACCTCATCGCGACGAGCGAGCAGCCCATCTCAGCGATGCACAGCGACGAATGGTTCGAGAGCCCCGAAAAGCAGCTGCCCATCAAGTACGCGGGCTACTCGACGTGTTTCCGCAAGGAGGCAGGCGCACACGGACGCGATACGTGGGGCATCTTCCGCGTGCACCAGTTCGAAAAGGTCGAGCAGTTCATCATCACCGAGCCGGACAAGTCGTGGCCGATGCTCGACGAGATGATCCAAGCGTCCGAGGCGTTCTACCAGTCGCTCGGCTTGCCGTACCGCGTCGTCGCCATAGTCTCTGGCGCCCTCAACCTCGCCGCGGCGATGAAGTACGACCTCGAGGCGTGGTTCCCGTTCCAGGGCGCGTACAAGGAGCTCGTCTCGTGCTCCAACTGCACGGATTACCAGGCGCGACGACTCGAGGTCCGGTGCGGCGTCAAGAAGCAGGGCGACACGCGCAAAAACTACGTGCACATGCTCAACGGCACGCTCTGCGCGACTGAGCGCGCACTCTGCTGTCTAGTCGAGAACTACCAGACGGAAACCGTGCGTGCCTTCTTCATGCGGCGACTGTCACTTACACTTTCGCAGGGACTCGTCATCCCTGAAGTTCTGCGACCGTACATGCAGGGCCGAGAGTTTATCGAGTTTACGAAGGAACTGCCGGTGACGAAGACCAAGGCGAAGAAGTAGCGTTGTATTTTTGCAGTGTTGGAATAGAAGGGGCGCGAAAGCGAGCGTGTTGAACCACTGGTGGATACGAATACAATACAAGGCTCGTACGGGAAGGGCGGCGCATTGTTAAGAATGCGCGCCGGGCCTTTTGGGTTAGGATACAAGGTGAAGTGTTGAACCCGTCGTCATGAAACCGTGTCGAATGGGCGGATGAACGCCCTAATGAGGAAGGACTTTACTCGTCCTCCTCGATGCCCGCCGGCCGCTTCAGGTTCTCCGTTTCGACGCCGGGGAGAGGCCACTTGCGCGCGAACTGGCGCACCTCCTTGGCGAGCGTCTTGACCTCCGCGTCCGCAGCCGCGACCTTGACAAAGTCCTTCAGAAGTTTGCTGCCGGCCTTCTTCTGCAGCTCGAGGCTGAGCTGGACGGAGCGGTGGAGGAACTCGGCAACGAGCTCGATGTCGGCCTCGACCATCGAACGCGAAGTGAGCGCGGAGGTGCCGAGACGGATGCCGCCTGGCGCCTGAGCGTTCTGGTCACCCGATACTGCGTTCTCTGCATCGTGCCATGTTAGCGAAACGCCCAGCGTTTTTACTCAGCGAAACGCACTGTTGATGGTGATACCCGCCATGTCGCAGATCTTCTCGACCTTGGAGCCGGTAAGCTTGAGCGGGCGCAGGTCCCAGAGAACGAGATGGTTGTCCGTGCCGCCCGTCTGCAACTTGTAGCCCCGCTTGACGAGCGCGGCCGCGAGTGCCTGGGCGTTCTTGATCACCTGCTGAGCGTACGCCTTGAAGCTCGGCTGCGCAGCCTGACCGAGCGCAACAGCAATAGCCGCAATGGTGTTGTTGTGCGGGCCACCCTGGCAACCGGGGAATACAGACTCGTTCACGCGACGCTCGAGATCCTTGTGCTGCTCGCCGTCCTTGCGGAAGAAGATAAGACCAGCACGCGGGCCACGAAGCGTCTTGTGCGTTGTAGTAGTCACGACATCGCAGAACGCGAAGGGGTCGTTGAGCGTGCCAGCCGCAACGAGACCCGAAGTATGAGCGATATCGGCCATGAGCCAAGCGCCGTGCTCGTCCGCAGTAGCGCGCAGGTTGCCATAGTCCCAGTCACGCGGGTACGCAGAGGCACCGCAGATAATCAGACGCGGCTTGAAGAGACGGGCCTGTTTCTGGAGCGCCGTGTAGTCGATGAGCTCCGTCTCGGGGTCGAGACCGTACGGCAGCGACTGGAAGTAAATCGACGACGCAGAGATCTTCTTCTTGGCCGTGTAGTAACCATGCGTTAAGTGGCCACCGTCGGGCAGTCCAAGACCCATGAGACGGTCCTGAGGCTGGATGAGTGCGGTGAGCGCGGCGAAGCTGTCAAGGGACGTCAGCGTCGGACCGAACGACCCGAAAATAAAGCAGATGCGCACTTTGCAGTCTGCAAAAAGAGTCAGCGATACGACAACATGGAAAGTGGAGGCACATACAGAGCCAGAGTATGGCTGGACGTTGACGCCCCACTTGGCCGGGTCGAGGTTGAAAGCCTTGAGCGCGCGCTCGCGGCAGAGTTGCTCAAGCTCGTCGATCCACTCGTTACCACCATAGTAACGAGCACCAGGGAGACCCTCGCTATACTTGTTGGTCAATATGGAGCCGTTGGCCTCCATCGTCGCCCGAGACGTCAAGTTCTGGTTCCATGAGCGTCAGTGGCATCGTACGTTGTTACTAACGACCAGCGCACCTCCGAGGCGATGAGCTCGAGGCCAGAGAACTGGCGCCATGTCTCCTTGTCGATAATGTTCTGGATGGCGGGGTCTGCCTCAGCCAGAGGCGTGTAGAGATCCTTGTTCTGCAAGCACAATCACGAGTTAGCTAGATTTTAGCTCGTCCCTGGAGTGCTCACGAAATCGGTAGAACTGAAAGCCATGGTGCGAACTGGCAGAACACGAGAAATACGGGCGAGCGGCGGTAGTCTAGCGGCACAGACGAGTGAGCGGGTGGCAGGGAGCAGCGCGCGTCGGAACATGGCGAACTCGAATTTATAGCGCCGCACGTCGCCGCCGTTTTGACCTCGGACGCAAAAATTTCAATCGGCCGATGGCGTTCTCGACTCTCAAAGGCCTGACAGGGGACCATCGTGCTGGCAAGGCGCACCATGAATCAGTCGGACACCACGTCGCGACGCAGAAGAAGCAAGGGACGTACGCGACCGAGGAACAGCCGGCGAGCGATCTGAGCCTTCGCGATCCAATGCAGACTCGAAATCGGTCGCAGTCCCTTGTCCACGACTGCACGGTTGACTGGGTATCTCCCTTCCATTAGTTCATGTGGGATCCATGATCATCCATCTAACGTAGTAGTTGCAAAATGTCGTTAGCCCACGTTCATGCGGCTCAGAATTCAGACCCACCTTCAACGCTAACTGTCCTCTCTCCACGCCTCGAAGCATCGTCTCGTTATCCGCGGGAAGCCAGCCTTGCGCATCGCTCTCCATTACGCTGGATTGGAACCGCCTGTCGTGATTTTGCGTTTTGCCTTGGACGTCGTAGCAGGATTGGAACCGGCAACCGGACCATCGACTTCGTCCAGGCGGACATGTACTGAGGCGTCGCTGTCTGAAACGGGAGCGTGGACGTCCGTAGGGTTGGCCGCTAAGACCACGGGGCGACTCGGACCATCGAGTTCTAAGCGCACCGGTGGCTTCAGACGTTTAGCAGGCTGAGTGACCGCCAGAGGATATTAACACACATACAAGTGCCTTTGTATACCATGCCATATGTATCTTGGCTCGAAAGCGATAGCTTTAGCGGGTAACTCGCGAGGTAGACGCGCCACACATGCAGGATGTTGTAGACCGCGTAGCAGTCGCGACCGCCGCCGCTTGGTATAGCTCGGGCTAGCGCAGGAGTAGACACGTGCGTATATGGCCGTAATGAAGATATTTGGGCAGCACGGACCGCAATCTGCGCTCAAGTCGAACCAACACCGCGCGCGAGATGGAGACGCAGAACCCAGCACAGTAGCGAAAGAAGTCCTTGACGACGCGCAGATATACATCGCCGCGCTGGTATCAGGTAGAGCGCGCAGTAAGTTGTAGCAGGAACAGTGGCTGGCCATGCCCGCGCGACGCGACGCGCGAGTTAGGGGAAGAGGGCACGTGACAACTCCGCTTTGCATCCGCCGAACATCGCAGTCTCTCGCGCTCACTCTTGTACAAGGTCTGCCACTTTGCTTCCGCAGGATTCTCAAGGCCCCAAAGCATTTTTCACACCGTTCTCTTCCCTGGAGACTCAAGATACATCTCCTACGTCTGAATGTCTATTTTGTAGTTTGTTACCGTTACACTCCCGTCTCGTTCAGTTAGCTCTATGCTCGATTGCGTCCTCGGGGAGGATCGACATGTCGCTGCCATCATCCTCGAAAACCTCTCTAAATTGTCATAAGTTGATGTCACTTGACAGACAGGCGGCGGGCATACCCATCGAGTTCAAGACCTGAAGTATCGATATCCGCACAGGAGATACCTTCCAACGACGCAGACGTCTCGGGCTTCTTGGCCAAGGCCTCGGAGACGACACGTTGTGCCCAGTTCCATTCAATCCTAAATGTCCAATGTCAGCCCAAAGCGACGGATGCACAGTTTATACGCACTTGCGCAGGCGCTTTATCTCAGAGCCGAGGTCTACGGGGTTGCTAGGCCATTCGATAGAGCTGATATCGACCCACACCTCGACATGGAGCTTCATTTGCGGGGTAGTGTCCTGCGGGATGACGTCGAACATGCTCGTAGCCTCGTCGTCCGCTGCCTGTGGATACACTTCGAGCTCGAGCATCTCTTCACGAAGCACAGCAAGGGCGTCTTCGTAGTCTTCGTCGTCGGGGACGCTACCGTCGTCCTCGGGTGGCTGGTAGGCTCTGGTATCTTGGAGACGATGAAGCCCGAGTGCCCGGCGTGCTTCGGCGTTAAGACTCGGTCCCGGTGCGTGATGCTGGTAAATGCGAGAAACAGCGGCGATGATGGCGTCGAGAGTATGAATGTGGCAGTTAGGCCACGGCAGCGCATGGGAAGCGAGGATTGGCAGACGACCGGTGGTAGGATGCGTGGGAGCGGGGGCGATCGGCGTGGCAGCCCACTTGTCCGCAGAGGCAGGTAGACCAGTGTGTGCGAGATAAAAGTCGAGGCGGAGCTTTGGCATACGCGCGCCGTCACGCAACATCTCGAGTCCCACGGCCTATGCGAGACTCAGTAGCAATACATCAGACGGGAAAATCAACCTACTTGGTCCATGAGGGCGAGATATTTCTTCGGGTGAATCTGCGCTGCCTCGTCCCTAGCCTGTGCGTCCAAGTCTTCGACCGATGCGACGGGGTCTATTGCAATTACAACGAACATGCTGCCCTTGACAGGTCGGTCAAGCCACGTAGGATTGTCGATGATAAGCATGGTGGAAGTCAAGGGAGTAAACGTCTCGATCAGCCGCTCTGGTGAGGATGTAGTGGCTGTTCTCGCGGCGTCGAATGTGCGTAGTTGCTCTGGTCCACTCGCGGAAACTCGTCTCGTAACCCGCCGCAGAGTAGGTGGCACGCTATTGTACTCCTCCCATTCTACGTTTGGATGGCCGTGCTGCCACGTGGTATTGGAGGAGGAAGCTCGGGAAGCCTGGTCCAAGCTCGGTCCAAGCGCTGCAACGCCGAACACCGACGGTTTCCACGGACGCGCAAATCCACGCAGTCATCTCCTTTGTGTCCCAAAGAGCTAACAATACAGTTCTTGTTCCTAAGAAGTCTATCGCGCGAACGGCCTCCATAACCAAGCAAGGAACAACGACTGGAACCGCGACGCATACGGCGTGATCCTCGAGAACATCGCCAGGAAGCCTGCGACGCAACGTCAGCGCATGGATTGTAAGTAAAAGTGACCGTACCTTGGAGGAAGCCAGCGATACTGCGCGGGAAGGAAGTTCCTGGACTGTTGTCGGATTGTACTAGGAAGACGTGAGCATGCCACAAGTAACGCCGCAAGAAGAACGAATTACCAGATAGTGAGGATGAGGTTCTGCGCATGGAGGACGTCACGGTGGACATTACGGGGGAGGGCACAAGGTCTGACGGCGCGCGAGTTGACGATAATGTGACGGCTGCTTCGGGCGTCTCGTCCACCTCAGCCTGACGCTCGGCTCTATGCTCAATGGCGTCCTCGGGAACAATCGACATGTCGCCTTCTTGGTCCTCGACAGCCTCTCTGTGCGAAGATGAGATGGCGTCACGCGCAAGACGGGCGATGGACGTACCCAACGACTTCGACGCTCGGAGTATCCGCCCCGGAAATTCCTTCCAGCCACGCAGACGTCTCGGATCTATTGGCCAATGCCTCGGCGACCACACGTTGTGCCCAGTTCCATTCAATCCTAAATGTCCAAGTCAACCCAAAGCGACGGATGCACAGTTTATACGCACTTTCGCAGGCGCTTTATCTCAGAGCCGAGGTCTGCGGGGTTGCTGGGCCATTCGATAGAGTTGACATCGACCCACACCTCGACATGGAGCATCATTTGCGGGGTAGTGTCCTGCGGGATGATGTCGAACATGCCGGTAGCGTCGTCGTCCGCTGGCTGTGGATACACTTCGAGCTCGAGCATCTCTTCACGAAGCTCAGCAAGGGCGTCTTCGTAGTCTTCGTCGTCGCCGACGCTGTCGTCGTCCTCGGGTGGCTGATAGGCTCTGGTATCGTCGAGACGATGATGTCCGAGTGCCGTACGTGCTTCGGCGTTGAGACTCGGTCCCGGTGCGGGATACTGGTAAATGCGAGAAACAGCGGCGATAACGGCGTTGAGAGTATGAATGTGGCAGTTGGGCCATGGCAGCGCATAGGAAGGGAGGATCGGGAGACGACCGGTGGTGGGATGCGCGGGAGCGGGGGCGATTGGCGTGGCAGCCCATTCCTCCGGAGAGTCAGGTAGACCAGTGTGTGCGAGATAAAAGTCGAGGCGGAGCTTTGGCATGCGCGCGTCACGCAACATATCAATTCCCACGTCCTATGCGAGACTCAGTAGCAATACAAAAGACGATAAAAGTAACCTACATCGTCCAAGAGGGCGAGATATTTCCTCGGGTGAATCTGCGCAGCCTCGTCCCTAGCCTGATCGTCCAAGTCTTCGACCGATGCGACGGGGTCTATAGCCATCACGACGAACGTGCTGCCCTCGAACGGTCGGTCAAGCCACGTAGGATCGTCGATGACAAGCATGGCGAACGTCAAGGGTGTAAACGTCCTGATCGGCCGCTCTGAAAAGTAGGTACTGAAGTGCTCTGGCCCACTCGACTCGTAAGCCGCAGCACAGCAAGTGAGCTTCTATTGTACTCCCCTCATTCAGTGTTTGAATGTTCGTGTCGCATCGGAAGGGGAAGCTCGGGAAGCCTGGTCCAAGCTCGGTCCAAGCGCTGCAACGCCGAACACCGACGGTTTTCACGCGCGCGCAAATCCACGCGGTCGCCTCCTTTGTGTCCCAAAAAGCTAACAATACAGCTGTTGTTCGTAAAGATTCTATCGCGCGAACGGCCTCCATATCCAGGTGAGAAACAAGGACCGCAGTCGCGACGCGTAAGGCATGATCCTCGAAAACTTCGCTAGGAAGCCTGACACGTACCCCCCAAGCATGCCAATGACGTTGCTTCGGAAGGGCGTCGGTGTTGGGGTCCCTGAATTTGTCTTCGGTCCTAGTAAGAGTGTGGCAAGTGAGCGAGCGACGTCTAGCGGTGCGAAAAATGAGTTACCGGAGAGCGCGGATAAATCAGTGTGCACCGACGCCGACACCGCGGGGGACAGTACAAGGTCGGTGGTCGACAACGACGATCGAGTTGGTGATAATGCGATAGCTGGCCCGGATGTGTCGTTCAGCTCGGCAAGACGTTCAGCCCTATGCTCGATCGCATCCTCAGGGATTATCGACATGTCCCCGTCCATATCGTCAATGACATCTCTGCGAGCCTGTCAGGTAGACGAACAATCGCCAGTGCAAGAACTCACGCGTCGTCGCCAGCGCTTGGAGCGTCTGCGCCAGAGATTCCCTCCAGCCACGCGGACGTCTCGGGTTTCTTCGCCAAGGATGCAGCTACGACTCTCTGAGCCCAGCGCCACTCGATTCTACCGACATGTTAGATCTTCCCCTGGCGCAGAACAAAGTCACGTACTCTTTCAAGTGCCTGATCTCGCGCATGAGGTTGGCGGGATTCCCAGGTCGGTCTATCGACGCGAGATCGACCCACATTTCGACGTTCAGTTTCATCTGCGGTGTGTTGTCCTGCGGAATAATTTCGAACATGCCGCGCGCGTCGTCCTCTGCCACAGCGGGTTGTTCCTCCTCAAGCTCGCGCATCTCTTCACGCAGTTCAGCCAGCGCCTCTTCGTATTCTGCATCGAATCCTTCGTCGTCCTCCGGCTCGTACGAGTTGTTGTCGTTCCGAGCATGCCTGGCGAAGATGTTGCGTTGCTGGCGGGTGAAGCTGGGCCCAGGAGTATGGTGCTGGTGGATACGAGAGACGATGCCGATGATGACGTCGAGGCTCGTAAGATGGCAGTTGGGCCACGGAAGAGGAGAAGACGACGTGACAGGCTCGCGCCCTGTAGCGGGATGCGCCGGCGCCGGCGACACGGGTGTGGCAGCCCAGTCGAGAGGTGGGTCTGGAAGTCCGTCGTACGCAAGATAAAACTTGAGACTGAGCGGCGGGGCGCGCGCGTCGGGAGTAAGTTCTCGGCCGACATCCTGTCCTAGGCGTAAGAGAATATCCGCGCCAGGACGCGAAACTCACGTCGTCCATAAGCGCCAGATACTTGGTCGGGTGCATTTGAGCTGCTTCCGCCTTGGCCTCCTCGTCAAGCTCTGCAACCGACGCGGCGGGATCGAGGGAAATGATGACGAATGTACTGTCCTCGAACGGTCGGTCATACAGAGTCGGATTGTCGACGACGAGCATGATGGTGGTACAAGAAAACCCGCGATCAAGCGGAGTCGAAAGCGCGTAAAGCCGGGTTCTGATCCGATGCACACGTCTTCTTTCATCTCTCATGTCTCACTCGGACCTCGAGGACAACCCGGCGGTGATGTCTGCTCGTGCCTGGAAGTCACTCGATTGTTTTGACCGTCGCGCTGTGCATCCCTTTGTTGCACAACGACTTCCCGCCTCGCGCGCAAGAAAACACAATGGACGCTCCGTCCGTTAAAGCAGGACTTGGACCTGTAGAGCGAATCCATCGCCCTCCTCACACTCTATCCTCTTCGGCCGGACCGAAAGTCGCTCTCAATGACTCGCTCTATCTACCGCAACGAGAACAAGGAAACTATCAACAAGGGTATTGCTACAGTCGCTCGCCCCAAGGTCGGCGAGATCTGGTGGGCCACCACGAGCGTCACGGAGCGCGTCCTTCGCATCGCACTCGCTTACAGCGCCGTCCATCTCACCGACACGATGAGCACCACCCTGCGACGCGTCGAGACTCTGGAACGCTCCAAGAAGCGCCCGGTGATCATCATGGACGCGATACGCGGTAGTCCCACAGTCTCTGTCGTCGCGACCGCTACTTTCGGCGGCACCCCTGTCGTGGACCTCGACCTCCACACACAGCACTTCGCGCTCCCCATCGGACGAACCGCACCGTGGCCGACGTCGACTTCCTACGTCCTCCAGCCGGATCCTAATTGGCCGCTGTCGTCGGTCAAGCCATGCTACGCCATCGCCTTCGTCTTCCAGCTCCCAATCTCCTCGCTCCGTTACCTGTACGTCGGCGAGAAGGGCTCCCCTCCCGGCGACTATCACGTCCAGGACGACGCTTTCGATAAGCTCAACGACATCTGCGCGATGCGGCTGCGAGAGTACAGGGCGATATCTCCAGAGGTTCTTATCAAGTGGAACAAGAGCTTTGAGGTACGTCCTAGTCATCTCTGCTATGTCACCTCTCACACCCAATCCTGCAGGCACGCCAGGACATACTCAATGTACGTCGAACCTGTTCACTCTCATACTTTATACTGACGCGGCTATCAGGGGCTGGGTGAAGTCCAACCTGCTGCGCCTGCGACAATTCTTCCTGTTCGCCCACCGCCTCCTGCGCCATCTGCGCCTCCAGTCCTGCGGACGGCCCCTGCACGTCCTGCGGTCCGCCAAGCCCCTAAATCTGCTGCAGTTCGTGCGCCGCCTCCTGCGCCACCAGTCCCGCGGACATCACCTGCACGTCCTCAAGCCCCTCCATCTACTACAGTTCGTGCGCCGCCTGCGCCCCCAGCACCCCCAGCACGTCGTCCACCCCCCATATCTCCGGCAGTTTCTGCACCTGCCAGTGACACGTATCTACATTCACTGTCCCCCCGCGCCGACGCTTTCGTACCCCGTGGCACGTCCGTAGCCGAGCCCCTCGCGACTGCTTCCGCTGTACCGCGAAGCTTGCTTTCACCACACGCTCGCTCTTTTGTACCTCGCCTTAACCATGAAGAGCGTCTGCAAGTGAGTCTCACTCAACTTCATCTGTCCCACCGTCGACTCACAGGATTCACAGGCGGGCATCCAGGGCGTAACAGCGATTGTGGTCGCATACCTCGCACAAGCCGAGTACTCTCAGTCACAGAACAATGCGCACGCTACCGTACGTTCTTCGTATCTCCGCTTGGTATATCGCTGATGTTATGACTCAGCCTAATCATTACGCTCCTTCAAATCCCACGAGCCCCGTTCGACAAGACGCAACTGCATATCCTGCACGTTTTGAACCCGCCTGGCCTGCACCACCTCCCACAAACGCAAGTTCGACCCCTTGTTCATCGCTCCCTGCTGATGGTTTCTTTCGCAGATTCATCACGGACGAGGTCATGCCCGCACACAGTCGGTTCCCACCTACTTCAACACCGGCGCTCAGGTCTGCGAATACTATTCCTGTTCCCGTCTTGGGCTGACTTCAGACCGCAGTCTATGCCAGGTTGGCCAACCGTCTATGCAACGCCGGCACCGCCGCCGGTGCAATACCAGATGCCACAGCAGGTGTACGCGTACGCGCCGCAACCACCACAACAGCAGCTACTCTACAACCCCAACCAAATTGTAAGTTTCGATCCAGGCTCCTTCTCTCTGTGCTCATGTTCGCCATTTCCTAGCCACGAGCAGCAGCGCAGGACGCTACTCTCTTCAATTATAATAATCACCAAGCTCCCCCTCCCCAGGTATGTCGCGAGGAAGTAGTACAATTTTCTTTCCGCGCGGTCATCTGATGCTGCACCGTAGAACTTCCACCCGCAACAGCCTCAGGCCGGATATGCATACGCCCCCACTCCGTCGTATTACGGGTATTAGCCAGAGTTTACGGACAGTTCAATACTCAGTGTTGTCTGTACAGTCTGTTACGACCGTACGAACGTGAATGATTACGATACCCAATGACCATACCCTCTTTACGTCGATTACTTCATTGTTACCCCTTCACTCATAAGCCAAGTCTGCGTGAATTACCCTAAAGCTAGAGTACAGTATGTGCGCCTTCAGATGCTGCTGCAGATGAAGGACGAGATGGCGTCGTTCCAGTTGCCCGATCCACCACGGGTGGCCCAGGTGAACTTTGTAAGGTCGTCAATACCGGGAGACTGCGTCGTAAGCCTTGACAATGTCAGAATGAGCACAACTGCGCGACTGTTGAGGGGAAGTGCGTACTTCGGGGTGACCGCCTGAGGAGCGTCCGCAGGGCAGCCGGGGTTCAAGTACGCCGTGCACTGTACGGTTGATCGCTCAGAACTGGATATTGCGATATTACGCGAGGCGCAAACTTACCCTGAGACCGGCGTCTGGACCCCAGGAGCTGGCGATTCTGTTAAAGTCCGAAGGCATGTTGATGCAAAGGTTGAGAGGAACCGAGGGGAAGTATTCTGCACGAGGATGAGACGTTGTAGGCACCAGTTAGAGTAGACGCACTCTGGGTGCCTTGCTGGAGAACATATATATTATCAGTATCTGGGAGAAACTGAAGCGAAGATGAGAAAGACGTACGAAGTGGATGTCCGCGGTGAAGAAGACGCCCGGAGTAGCACGCTGCGACTCGTCATTAGTCTCAGCCACTGATAAAAATTGTGGAACCCACCTCGACGAGGGTCTCGTTGACTGCTGGGATAGCAGCGCCGCTCGCAATGCCGACAGCGAGGGAAGCGGCGATAAGGACGTTGACGAAGCTGAACATGAGAACGAGACTGAGTATGTCGAGTTCGAGCTCTTATGCTAACCAGAGGTCAGTACAGACTTTCTTCACTCCCTCCCCTCGCTTTTATACTCAGGCTCGAGCACACTCTGCGCGAGTTGTGCGCAGCGCCAGCCAAGACCCTCACCGCATTCCACGGGCATGCAAGCCGCCAATCGTCCCGTTTCGGAACCGCCGCAGGAGGAATAGGATTCCTCCGACCCACCGACATGCGCTGGACCAGTACGCAGAGATAGTACCTAGCGCCCGTGGACAGGGTTCAGGCGATATAATCCTCATGGTGCGGCGGGGGGAAATGGCCTTGAGCGGCTCGGGTGCGGTGGGCGTCCCGTTCTGCTCGGGACCTGTACGGCACTGAGCAGTGAGAAATGTGAGCAGACCCTGTACGGGATTTGCATACCTTCGACTTGAGAATACGGCCATGGCGATGATCGTACTGCACTGCGCGCGTAACGGCCACGAACAGTGTCGGAGCGCGTGCATGCCCGGTTCAGAGCAAATACACCGTGTTGCCGCTCCCACGCGCAATGTATACAGAGTGGAATGTTACTCCAAGAGACTACAAACCTGCATCAGCACCGGGCTAACTGACGCGCGGCAGGGGAAGGGACATACTTTAGTGAACGCGCTCGCCTTGGTCATGCTCTGTGTCGCTTGAGGCGTGATACTTCCTACGGGTCGAAATACCGGTCGCTCGATCGCGGCATAACCGTCCCACGAGACTTCATACGACATTGCGCACAGTCGCGAGCAATCAAAGCGCCACGCACGGTACTAGTAGTCCGAGCACGCACAGCCGCACTTCCGGGATATAGGTCGTCTTCAGCATACCTTCAGCACGATGCCACTCCAACAACGGCCGCTCTCGGACGCGGGACACAGCTGCCGAAGCCATGAGCACATGGGAACCTTTCAGCGCGCAGGCGGCGGAGGATTGCGCGTTCGAGATGAACTGGTCGAACCTGCCGAGCGCGAACGAGACGGGGAGGTGGAAGACGTGTAAGAGCCGCAGAACCAGCAGTGCCTGAAGTTCAGCGCGTCCTCGCCATACTCCTCCTCAATATGATCACGAACGCAGTGTGGATATACTGCAACTATCCTTGAACGTGAAGTAAGGACTTGTCGAGCATGGTTGCACTGTAAAGTACAGAAAAGTATGGATGAGTACAGTATTTTCAATATGGTCCAGAAAGATGAATAGAACGAGGACTACCCGCGCTTCCGCTTCGCAAGGACCTTCTCGAGCTCAGCCCCGCGACGCTCATCGACGCGCTCGAGAAATTCGACGCGGTCGAGGTATCCGTCGCCGGATCGTCGGGCGGCATCGAGATCGTCGCGCAGGCCGTCGGTGGAGGACACGTGCGCCTGCCAGTCAAGCGCAGACTTGTCAAGCGTGCTCAACTTCTTGGGCTTCGGCTTAGACGTTGGGTCCATGAGCACCGTCTTCCGCTTGCGCGGACCGGGCCTCGGTTTCGGCGGCGCTGGTGCAGGGTCGGAAGTCGCAGAGGCGGTCGAAGGCCCTGCAGATGGAGGTTCTGCAGGCGCAGATGCTGGGCTCGATGGCACTGTCGATTCGGCGGCGTCAGGAGACCCTGGTGCGTTCCACCGTGGCCATGTGCGCGCGTCGTCCGAGTCTTCTGGAACCTCGACAACACTCCTGTCTATGAACATTAGTTATGTAACATATACGCATAATAGACACGTACACGATATCTTCACCAGCAAACCTGTACCGCTTTTCGACCTTGACCATCTTTTGCGGTTCGACTAATGGACGTGGCGCGGAAGCAGCAGCAGATTGGAACGCGTCCCACGACCTGTTGTGCTAGTCAGTATGAGCAGGTCAGAAGAAAGAGCATACACTCACTGCTTGGGGTCTGCAGAGTCATCGGCAGGCGCTGTAGATGTTGGTGGCTCTGACTTCAGCCGCTTGCGCTCGGGTTCGCCGTCGTCCACTTTATCATCTATGTCATAGTTCAGAATGTTTCAGCGCTTAAGATACCAGACGGGATGTACCTTGAGCCGGTGGTACGTAGTCGTCGTCTTCGTCGTCGGAAGAAGTGTCGCCGGGACGTGGCAAGAGCGAAGTTGACATGCGGCTGTTTCCGCATCTTGCCTCTGCCTTTGTCCGTAGTCTTCGCTGCTAGTAGTCATGACAGCTGGGCTTGAGTTACTTCTTCCCTCTTCGAACAAGATCCACACTGGGAATACGCTTGGACCGGCTCACGAATCGAGAACAACGACTTGAACAACAGCCCGCATCCATCAGATCTACAGTCTATTGTACCTGCGAAGTACAAGAGCGCGCGGCATGTGCGATATGCACTCTGAATCTCTCTGCCATGCCCCTCGCCGTCGACACCCTGTCTATGCTCAACCACCGTGTCCCAAATGGCGATTTCGTCGCCCCTCTCGACCCTGACTCGACGTCAGACTACTCAACGTCTGGCTGTACGCCGTATAGCAGTTCTCCCTCTCCTGCTCCACCCGCAGAGGTTCCTTCACGCTTTGCGGACCCCGCGCATCCTCTCGTGGCTGAATGCCCGTCCTACTACGACCGACCCTTTGCCAACAGCACCTTCGTCGTCATTGCAATCGATCCCATGGCGTCTGTCGTGGATCTCGACAACCAAGCGCGGATGGAAGCGGCGCAAATGCGTCCTATCAAATATCTTGCTCTCATGGACCACGTAAGGATCGCCCTCCCTCCACCTTTGTTCCTAGAAGCTGACACCGCTCACAGGATGTCGGCGAGGAAATGATTCGCGGTGCTTACATCCGGAAACTGACGGCCGGTTTCCACCTCACTGGCGTCGGGCGTCCCGATCTTTCCGAGCACTTGGCTGCAATCCCCGTCGCTCCGTCTTGGGCCCATTCACTCGCGGCTCCGCGTCGCGGATACGTTACGCCGTCGTACCCGCTTCCATGGCCAAACTGCCACATTGCGGGCCTCGACTACCTCACTGCCTCCGTCTCGCGCATCCACCATCACCACACTGCGGGACCCTGCGTCTCCCACGAGCAACGAAACGCTGTTCGCGAGCTCTCTAGAGCATACCAGAGCCTGTATGGACCTTCCGAGGACGACGTGCTGGATGTCGAATTCGTAGAACAAGTCGCTGGATTGCGTAAAGAGGTTTGGGGATCCGACTCGGACTGGGATGAAAGTGAAGGTGACGACGACCGCGATCTCGGCATATGGAGTGTTATACCGCCCGACGACGCCCCGCGGATGCGACTCAACGTCGAGATATGGGTCGACGTTCATTCCATTGAGCGACCGGGAAACCCTGCAGACCTCCGATCTGAGATGCGACGCCTCATGCAGTACGTGGCATGTACTACGAGATATGTATGTCTTGCGCTGACGTGCGCGGCTTAGAATCGAGTTGGACTGGGCGCAGCGTGTCATGGCTAGGTGTTTGGGGACCGGACCCGACACGTCTTTGTGGCTGGAAGGGATCTACACGGCGGATACCCCGGACCCGGACTCGGACTCGGAGGCCAACCGTGACGGGTACGATACCGTCTACCCTCCACGAAAATTCGCCTTTTCTAACAGTGTGACCAGCGATGATCATGATGTGGACGAAGACTCTATCTATCCCGAAGACGCAATCGAGCATAGAGCCGCGCGTCTCGCAGAGTTGGACGAAAGCGAGGACGCCGTATTCATCTCATCGCAAGGCGCCGGGGGATGCGTGCCATCCGAGTCTACCGAAAGCTCACTGTCAGCGTCGTCTTCTGCATCCTCCTCAACGACCGATCCTCGCCTTCCTGCGACATTGCACCCACGCAGCATAACAGCCTTCTTCGGTGCGTCTCGCTGTGTATTGGGGACGACGTATGGATATTTATACTGCGTTATAGGCTCCCTACGGATGTTCGCTGGCACATTGCCGTACGCCTTAGGACTACGAGTATTCTGGCGCCCGTGGCTGTGGCGGCCGTTCGTATGATAGACTCGCTATGCTTATCAAGCTTGCCTCCGTTTCGACTTCCTACCGCACTTGGATCGCAATGCGCGCTCCCGCCGCTCCATGTCTCGGGTCGCCTCTTTATTGCGAACATGCCAGAGCTCTCCGTAATTTCGTTATTCGGCATCTGCAAGGCTTATTCCGCGGGAATGAGCCTGTGAACTCTCTTTCCTGTTCTTTCCCGCACAGAACGGATCAATTCGAACGTGGGACTGGCCCGCGCCCGCGCCCGTGGCTTCTCTGACATAGCAACTTCTGGCACCGTCCGCAGCTGCCTCTCTGGCGCCCACCATATATATCCTGCGTTATCTTCGATCCGTATCTTACGGTCCAAACGAGCAGCGGTGCATGTGCCTTCGACGCTGCCGTGTTCAGGCGGGAATATACAAGCAACAGATGTTGGGAGTTGGGAAGGAAGGAAGGAGTCTATTTGTCTGGGAGTTCTCACAGATGCAGCGCATCGCATCAATTTAGGGGTTGTTATACTTTTCCAGGATCTCTAGTTCCGCATGGGCTGTTACCGTACCGCATCCGCCCTTTGCACCTGAACCTCGACGTCGACATCGACGTTGACGATATCGCGGGCGCTACCTTGTCTAGCTTCATGGCGTCGTTATCTCGCTTCAAAGCAGTTTTGCAGCGATTGTTCTCATCCAGCGGCTCCCCGTCAACCAAAGATGAACCCAGGGGGACACCAGATATTACGCGCGAGATACGGAGGATCTCCCTTCGTCCCGTTGGGTTCGGTGGCTATTCGGATATCTATACGGGTATCTGGCGCAGCGCGACGGGAGAGATGAAGGTACGGTCTCTCTCTTTCCCCCCTTCTTCCTCGTTAACACGACGGACTGCAGGTTGCTATCAAGGTCATCCGCGCCGTTCCAATGAATGCCGAGTCAAACAAGATGCCTCGCGTGCGTGGGCTACCGGCGCTCTCGAAGATGATGTGTACTGATCGCGCTCAACAGGTACTTCGCCGCGAGATATCAGTATGGAAGCGACTTCGGCACCGCAATATCCACATTCTATGTGGTCTCTACGAAGGAATAGGGCCATTACCAGCTCTGGTATCCCCGTGGTGCGAAAACGCAGATATCAAGAGCTACTTGGAGCGCCATGGAGATAACCCCAATATTGAGCTCCTGAAACTACGACTGGTAAGTGTCTTAGCAGCGACAAAGCTGCGACATTAATATGTTTGCAGTCCTGTGACATAATATGCGGTTTGAAGTTCTGTGCGTCTGACGTTTAGTCTGCTCTCTGCTCGCAGCTTATGGATCGCGCAGTACATGGCAACTCCGTTGTTCACGGCGATATCAAAGGGGTCCGCGCATACTAGATGTTCAGTTTTCATCCTCTAGCCTTATCATAAACGTCAGCAAAATGTTCTCATCTCCGATGCTGGCGTTGCAACACTCTGCGACTTCGGTCTCTCTCGAATCCTCGCCGAACACTCTCAGTCCGTGACGTACACAGGGGTGAGAGGGACGTCGCGATGGATGGCACCCGAGATATTTCTCGACGGGGAGCGCCACTCATATGAGAGTGATATGTGGGCATGCGGATGCCTCTTCATTGAGGTACGCTCATTGGGCGGCAAAGCGAAGTACTCCCTACTCAGCTTTACAGGTCTGGAACAACGTCTTGCCATACCACACGAAGATCAATGACTTCCAACTCAGCCTCTCCTTCGATGCGAAGGAGCAGCCCGGTAGTCAGTTAGATATGCCGGACAGTATATGGGCCTGGGTCCAAGATTGTTGCAGCTTCGACGTGACACAACGACCCACCGCATCGCGAATAGCGACACGCTTTTGCCTACAGCTTGTGCTGCAGAGAGTCAGCCGTTGGGTGCGTTCTCTGGCTCCACTGCTTTATTGTCTAAATTCCTCCAAGGTGACGCTCAGTTGTCCAATTGACGCTCCTGAGAGGAATCTCTTAGAAGGCGTAGAAGCGAGCATCCAGGCTTCAGCATCGCAGGGTTTAACCGAAATGTACATTCTAGCGGATTCAGGTCAGTGGATCCTAGAATTGCGCTTCACTCGCTTAGAAGTAACAGAGCTCGCCTCTGACGTCGTTCGACGCCTTTCTTTCATGAGTATTGCCAACCTACAGGGCTCTCCGTCGGCCCAGGATCAGGTCCTCCAATGGTGTCTTGCAAACCTCGGTGTCGGCAACCTACATCTTGATCTACCAGCCGGAGTCCACATCCCAACTGCGGACAATTATCGATACTGGAGCACGTTCGGTGCAGCGCATTCAAGCGAACCCGTTAAATGTCGTCCATTAGCTAGGCTAGTGGAACGAGCACGTCCTGGTCTGGCGAAACACCTTATGACGCAGTTTGCCACCCGTACGTGACTATCCGGCGATCGTATTGTGCTTTGGGCTTATGGACGTCGATTCAGCCGCTCTCGGTAAACCAATCAGCATTGACAAGAGTGTGCGATCCGTGGCATGGTTCTCAGACGGCAAGCGCGTCGTTGTAGGCTGCGGTGATGCAACAATACGTATCCTAGATGTTGCGACGGCAGCAACTCTTCTTCGGTTTATCGGACACACCGGTGATGTCAGGCGCGTTGTTGTGTCCCCAAATCAGAAGGTGCTGGCATCCTGCTCCCACGACATGACCATCAGACTATGGGATGCGGAGACGGGGCTCGCGATCGCCGCACCTATGACTGGTCACACGGGCTTGGTGTGGTTTGTGGCTTTCTCCCCCGACGGTCAGCACATTGTCTCCAGCGATGAGACCATCCGGATATGGAGTATCGAGACATGCACAACTGTGCTTGGTCCGCTTCACGGTCACACCAACTTCGTATTGTCTGTCGCATACTCTCCTGATTGCTCCCGCATCGTCTCTGGCTCATTGGACAAGACTATTCGAGTCTGGGATGCCCGCACGGGTGATTCGATCCTGACTCTCCGCGGGAATATCGACATCGTTCAATCAGTTGCATACTCTCCGGATGGCTCGCGCATCGTCTCAGGCTCGTGGGATCGCACGGTTCGAATTTGGGACGCGACCACAGGTCAACTAGTCGGTAGCCCGTTCGAAGGGCACACCAACTGGGTCTTGTCTGTTGCATACTCGCCAGACGGCACACGTATCGTCTCTGGCTCCGAAGATCGCACGATACGCATCTGGGATGCCGCGACCGGCGCTTCCATTGCTACGATCCGAGGCCATACGAGCGTTGTGCTCTCCGTGGCATTCTCGCCTGATGGGAGACGGCTCGCTTCGGCTTCGGGAGATGGCACCGTCCGCACCTGGGACGCCACGGACGAGTGGAGGAGCTGGAATATTTGATACATACTGTACTGTCCAAATGTGTGCTTCCGAAGTTGATCACGCGTTGGACGCGTTCCGCGCTGCACTAGTACTGCTGTGCGACGCAGACACTCGGCCTCATGCGAGTCGTCGTCGTCGTTCACACGTTCACACCGCGTCCCCCTATGCCGAGCAACCGCCGTCAGGCAACGCTAACGGATTTCCTCGCGGGCAAGGGCGACTGTAATAACATCATGCTAACGATACAGGATGTACGATAGACTAGCGCGTAAACGGGTGCCATATCCACGTAAAGAGAAGCGAGCGAAATCGCAAAGCGACTGGACGGAGCCTTGAGAATATAGAAATAATGCCTGGGAAGAGACGTTGAGCGCATCACACGCCGCAGCGTGTCCGAGGTACACGTACCTCCGAAGAACCGTGTGATGCTCTGTGTGTATGAGTATCGTGGAACGGCATCCCTCTTGTCAGATGCTGCGCCGAGGTACGTCAGAATGTGACGGCGACTGGGTTACGCGACTGACCTGGAGTGCTTGCACGAGCTGGCGTATCGACCTTATCCTCTTGTGCGGGAAGCGATGATGCGGGAATAAGGTCTGATGGGGACGCAGATGCTGAGACAGGAGTAGAAGCAGCAGTCTCTGCGGGTACGTCAACAGCATCTGCAGGTAAAGAGCCAGTCTTCAGAAGGGCAGCTGTACCCACGCCATCAGTAAGACCAGCGGTTATACACAACTGTAACGTGCCTCGTTCCACCCTGTGCTCGATCGCGTCCTCAGGAGTGATAGACATGTCGACATGGGGTGCGTCCGTAAGATCCCTGCAAGATAGTCAGTCACGCGAAGAGACGGAATATGCAATGTTAGGCGCACCCGTCAACGTCGAAGCTCGGCGCGTCAGCTCCTGAAATGCTTTGCAGCCACGCCGAGGTCTCTGGTCGGTCGACCATACTCTCTGCCACGACGCGCTTTGCCCACTCCCATTCGATCCTGGCAGCAAGCACGAGTGGTTAGACACGCTATCAATGCGGTAGAGAGGCAAGACCCGTACGCACTCTTTCAAACGCGCCACCTCAGCCTCAAAGCTCGCATGATCGCCCGGCTGCGAGATGGACTCGACGTCGACCCACATCTCGATATGGAGCTTCATCTCGCGCGCGTTCCTCCTCCCGAAGAAGTCTCCCATGCTCAGAGGAACAGACTCGTCCTCCTGCGGGAAGATACCTGCTGCTGCGGCCTCAGCCTCAGCCTCGCGCAGCTCCTCCCGGAAGGATTGCATGGCGGCTTCGTACTCGGGAACGACTCTGTCCTCGTCCTCGTCCGATTCGTACGCCTCGTTATCGTCGTTGGCGTAATCACCCGCGCGCAACCAGTCGGCTTCAGCGAGAACGGGGCCGGGCGTACGGTGCTGGTACAGCCGCGACACGGTGGCGACCTCGCTCACGAGATTATTGATGTAGCAGTCGGACCACGGCACCGGCGGAGACGGTATGAGGGCTTCGCGGCCCGTCAGCGGGTGCGCAGGCGCAGGGGCGATGGGCGTCGCCGCCCACTCATGCGGCGGGTTGGGCAGACCGCGCGCAACGAGGCAGAACGAGAAGCTAATCCTCGGTGCGCCGGCAGCAGGCATGAAGTCGAAACCGACATTCTGGGCACAAATATCAGCTTCTTGCGCGTTCTACACGACGACTATGAATTACGCTGTTAAGAAAGGCAAGATATCGGCCTGGCTTGAGTTCTGCTGCTTCGCGTGTCGCCTGTTCATCCCGCAATGCCGCGACAGAGGCCACTGGATCTATAGCAATGACGACGAACGCCCCAGGGTCGACCGGTTGGTCCAGTACAGAGGGCTCGTCGATATAGAGGATGGTGCGGAGAGGGGGTGAGGCGTCCTCCTGCGCTGCATTGGATAGACGGGTGAGAAAGCGGGATGCACAACACTTGCAGAGAGCTCACCGGATGGAGAAGGTACCGCGGGTGGGGAGCTGGAGCGCGACGGCAGAGGGAGTGAGGCTACCGAGTCAGACTCGGGAGCGTGCACAGAATCATCCTGGGACAGAACGCTGTCCTGCTCGGAGGTGCCATTATACATGAGTACATCTGCACGCGAGATGAATAAGCACTCAAAGCTGACATTGACGCTATGAAGGGATAGCGCGCACCGTGCTGTCCTCTGTGCTCTATCGCATCGTCAGGAACAACGGTCATGTCGCCGTCCATATCATCAAGAACTAGACGAACATGTGAGCAAGGTCGGCGTTCCGTGAATAGACCTACATACCTTCGTCGTACGCAGGTGCATCAGCGCCCGCTATACCGTCAAGCCACGCCGAGGTCTCCGGTTTGCTCTGGGAAGCCAGACTCTCCGCGACAACTCGTTTCGCCCATTCCCACTCAATTCTATCATCGTGAGCACGCGCGCGGCGAGAAGGTGACGGACGCACTGCTTCAAACGCTGTATCTCGGCTTCCAGGTTCGCAGGATCGCCTGGGCGCTCGATCGAGGTGACGTCGACCCACATCTCGACGTGCAGCTTCATCTGCGCGACGTCGTTCCGCGGAAAGATGTCCATCATACCGCGCGCGCCGTCACGGTAGCCTTCGCCTGGTAGCGACTGCTCTGCCGCAGCCTGTGCGACGTACTCTCGCGCAAGAGCAAGCGCCTCGTCCCACTCAGTCGTAGGGTCATCCCCCGCCGTCCGCGTCCTGTTATACTCGCTGACGTCGCGATGCAGCATATGTGCGAGCTGTCGTCGCTGCGGGCGCGTTATGCTCGGACCTGGCGTATGATGCTGGTAGATGCGCGAAACAGTCGCGAAGAGGGTATGCAGAGTAGCGATATGGCAGTTCGACCATGGGAGAGGGAACGACGAGGTCACAGGTGCGCGGCCTGTTCGTGGATGCGGCGGAGCAGGCGCGAGAGGTATAGCCGCCCAATCGTTCGGCTCGTCTGGCAACCCGTCCCGCGCGAAGTAGAATTGCAGGCTGAGCTTGGGCATGCCAGCCTCGGGGATCATCTCAAAGCCAACATCCTGAAGATACGGGGTCAGTCACTGTGAGGTTACAATGGGATAGAGCGCGCACTTTGTTGATAAGAGCGAGATACTTGGTCGGACGCATCGCTGCCGCCTCGCGCGTAGCCTGTTCGTCCTCGAGAAGCGCCACAGACGCGACCGGGTCGATCGCGATGACGACAAACGAGTTGTAGGCATCCTTAGCCGTTGGACGGTCGTATAGTGACGGGTTCTCGACGACGAGCATGTCGAGCGTAGGAGGGAGAGTTCAGGCTAGATCTGCGTCAAGATGGACACAATAGAGCCCAAACGGGTACAAGGAACGCATGGTTCCCGAAGTGCAGGTCCAAGCTGTCGTCGAGGTTCCGGGTTCGCCGGAGAACATGATGGCAGGAAACAAGCCGCGCCGTCGCCCTCCGGACTTCCGGTGATACCACTGCGCACACCGGGCGTCGCGCCCTTATACAATGAATTCGGTGATTTGTTGCGCTTTGCTTAGGGTCCTGAATGGACACAGCGCCCGCTGCAGCTGCATTGACTGAGGGTACTGCATACTGCTCCGGCCAGCTTTGTACTTACCCGCGAGGGAAATGGTTTTGCTATATGAAAAGGGTGGCGTTGCTATATTCAACTGTGCAGCACTCATAGCAGTCCATATACTGTACCTTTTCGACCGGATGCACGGTGTAACGTGTAACACTGGCCTCCGTGCAATGCTTATACGACACCTGTAACGTGTAACATCCATGTGATCGGACCCTGATTTGCCTCCGGAGGCTCTCGGAAGCCCTTCCGAAGGCATGAAACAGGTATAGACGCCTGCCAAGGGCTCTCAAAGCATAATTCGAGCTCCCCTTGCCCATTGTTCCCCAGAAAAACATCTGGAAGTCGGCTCCGGACCCAGAACTCATCGGATGAAAAATACTTCCGAGAGGTGTAACGTGTAACAGACCCCTTCGTGCATGCATTAAAGCATGACAAATCAGCTTATGTAATAGACGCTCGTGCATCCGGTCGAAAAGGTACAGTATAGCACGCCATAGCTATGATTAAATACGTCATAACATCCCATAGCCTTCAGAGAAGGGCTTATGGGCCGTATAGTAGCACATATATTTCTACTGCTCATCATCAGCTTTCCATAGCATTTCATGCACTGCGCGTGAAAGCCAGAACGTTGACTTTGCCTCCGGTTGCCGACGGCGTCGCGTATTCAAAGTCCGACGACCGTCCTTTCCTTCCGCGCCGATAGCCTGGATCACCCAGTCCTTCCGTAAGGCGCGAGCGCGGCGGCAAACCGCTGCGCGTTTGCCGCCGGCCCATGTTTGACCATGTTTGGCCGAAACGCTCGCGCCTTACAGAAGGCCTGGGAACTTCCGTCGCTTGAGGGACCCGTCCACCGTCCGCCGCCTCGCGCATTGTGTTTCTCGCCGCGCACGCGTCCGTTTCTCGCGCAATCTCGCACACTAGTCCGAGCATTTAGCTCCTCGATATCTGTCTCCTAAAATTTGTGTTCGGTCATGTATATTCCCGTGCTCGCAGCAGGCCCCCGGCGAAGTCTATTAGAGGTCCGAGGCGCGAAGTGACCGGGTTGATGGTCCCAAGAGGGCCGCCAGGCGGTCAGATTCTGATGGTCCCAGTGCCTCGGAGCTGCCTGCGGCGCCTGAGTACGATGGTCCCAGCGGATCGGACATATACCGGATCTTACGGCCATAAGCGGATGTATATCGCCCAATATGGCAGGTATGCCTCTTGTGCATGTCCAATCGGTTCTGCCGAGGTGTTCTCAGCGGAAACAAATGCTAAGAAGCGTGATATCAAGTGGGAGAAAGTTCCAATCGATTCCCTTGCTGATCGCAGAGACTCGGGGTCTCGGGGCCCAACCTGATGATGGTCCCGCGGACCAAACCTCTGGCAAGACGGCCGCGGACGATGGTCGCGCCAGATCGGACCTCCGAGCCAAATCCACCTGGGACGATGGTCCCAGGGCTCAGACGTCGAGCTCGAAAGTCGCCGATTTCGATGGTCCCGCGGCTCGGATCCTTATCGGGTTCGCCGGGGGCCTGCTCGCAGCCTGTCCTATTCGTACTTGTGCACGCCCGCCATAGCTCCCTGAGTGCCCGATCCGGCGAGCTCGCTGTATGAAAAGGTCTTGGGTATCGTTGATATCTTTGCTTCGCTCCGACTGTCTGTCATGGACAGTATATTCGCGCGGTAAGGCCGACTACATGCAGGCAGTCGCCTTCGACGGCACAGCACGATACGTGAGCGGCCCGTCGACCTGTAGCGAGATATGTGGCGCAACGGCAAGAATACCGCGCCCTGACGTCTTGGACGTCGATACTCCATAGGTATGGAGCAGTATGTCGACCTCGTCCCGCGCAATTTCGTCGATATCGAAGAAGGCGGGTGGATTGCGATAAGTCGTAAAATCGACCATACTGAGCGTAGATTACGCGTCCAAAGGAGCGCGCGACGTGTCAAATAGCAATAGTAGTCGACCTATTGAGTTCGGTAGATGAATAATAGCGAAAATACGGTGGAATGGCGGACGCGTCGTGGACGGGTCCCTCAAAGTACGGAAGTTTCCAGGCCCTTCGGATGCGTCACCGCGGGTCGACCAAACACCACCAAATAGCGGTGAATGCATCCGAACGGGCCTGGATTATCGAGGCTACCGCGCCGACCGAAACCGACCCTCGAGCCTTGACCGCCATACATTGCGCTCGTAAATTGTGACGCCTGCTGAAGTTATAGCCGGCTCATTTCAAACCGCAGGATGGTCCGTGGATTCAAGAACCTTCAGGTAAGCCTCAATGTAGCGGAGGAACGAGCCTGCTGACTACGGCTTCAGATGGTGGACAACGTTGGGACGCGGGAAGGTGAGTACAGAGACGTCTGGAGGTGAGTACAGAGACGTCTCAATAATGCGTTTACTCGATGAACTGAGCATTCGACAGATTTCGTACATGTATCCATATTATACCATGCCAAACGTGCGACGAACAAGATACTCGTTTATGTAGAAGGAGCGACATACGTCCAGCACTAGACATCCTGGGAAATCCCAACGTCTGACGTCAGACGTTGGGATGAAAAATCGGATCCATATTTCGGATCGACTTTTTCTCACGTTAAGCCTGCCGAAACCACCCCTCAGGCATACTTAGCAATGCAGTACCTTGTAACGGTTGTTAGGAGACTTGTTCATGCCTTTGTAGCGGCTGTAGCGCGCCTGCGAAGCGCGCGGAGACCGGATGCTTTTTGCCGCCCTCGCGTGCGCGCTCCCGGGCGAACGGCTGCACCTCAGGTGCTCCTTCAAGATGTACAGGCTCTGGAGAACCTATTCGAAGGTGTATACATGGAAAAGCAAGTAAAAATTGGACCCGAAATATCGCTTCGATTTTTGATCCCAACGTGTAACCGGCCGATCCCAAGATGTCTACTGTCTCCGACTTCCATGTTCCATCGACCGCCTGTCCGTATTGAGGAAATACGTGACAGCTCTGGCGCAACTGCTCTAATGGGATCACAGTTACCCGGCGGTGTACAATTCGGGCATGGTTCTTGAAGTGCATGTCGCTGGAGAACATGATGGTTATGTCGCTCAGCGCTCGAACCTCCGCCGCATTCTGGATGCGGTTTGCAGCAGCCGCGGGCGGAACGACTCGAGCGGACATATAGATGGCGCAGCATCACGTCAATGTTGCTTTGGGTATACACATGCGGGCCCGAAGGGTCTACGCAATCCGCGCGTACATAAGATATGACATCAGATCATCATCGTGTTCGACCTCAAGATGCTCGAACGTCAATCTCCAACGCATGAGCGTGGTGTGGGACATGCACGGGGTGATGGTATTGCTGTTGTGCGTGAGACTGCTTTGGAGGGCGTGTAAGCGTCTCTTCCTCGCATTTACGGTTCAGCAGCCTGACGCACCTGCGTGGCGAACGCACGCATGATCTCGACAGTAGTAATAACGGACGGAGCTGGCTGCATCTGGACGAGGCATGAGACTTGTCTCGAACGTGATGCAGAAGGCTATGAGAACAACTCACGACATTCGGAGGGTGCCGCTGAACGTTTCGTCCTCCACCGAGGAATCCACCGACGAGCTGTTGTTGCTGAACGCCGACAGGCAGCAGATCGGGTGGAGGTGGAGGTGGCGGTACATGCTGGGGAGCCGGTGTGAAGGGGGCGGGGAACTGACTAGCCTGCGGCGGAGGATTAAACATGACTCCAGGGAGTGACGTTGACTAGACAGGGTATGAGCGCAGGACACGCAAGTGTGCTACGAAGTACATACCCGAGATGAGAAACGCTGTATCGGAGCCGACTGTGTGCGCTTGTGTTTCTGGAACTGAAAGAAGAAAAGCGATAGTCAGAACCGATACGAGCACCGTGAGCAAGGAACGAACAGATTGGCGAGGCGGTGGCGGAGAAAGGAGTGGTAGGACTGAATAACCAGCAGTCCCGTTCGTGGAGTTTTCGTTCTGTGCGCTGTTGAGTCGGAGGCTCACAAAGTTGCGAGATAATGATAGACTCACATATTCGTTCAGAGCGGCCTCATGTGTGCGAGTCGCATTCACGCGCCATATTGAGTCCTCGCATTCGCTCCGCTCCGAGATGTTGTCAGTCGCGACGACGGCCAAAGTAGTCTGGCGTTCGGTTGAGATAAAAGAGAGGAAGTAAGGCCTGAGGACGCACAGATGGATGTTCCGGGACGGCTGGTGGAGGCACGCGAGGTGTAAACGCGGTGGCTAGTGGCGAGAGTGGTGTTTCGTCTGCTGAAATACGGGTCGAACTGGATGTACGCGTACTCGAGGCCGGAGGCGAGGTTAACACGGTGTTCGATGGGACAGGCGCGACAGGATCCGGTGAGGCAGGCGACGTTGGAAGATTGACGTGCGTCGTAGGTTGCAGCTGCGCCAGCACGGGCGTCTCCACCTCCGTTGCAACTTGAACAATCTCCAACGCGGCTGGGGCCTTCTCAGGAGTCAGAGACCTAGCAGGAGTCGGAGTCTTCGTAGGAGGTGGAGCAGTAGCAGGAGGCGGGTCCTTTGCAGGCGGTGGGTCCTTCGCGCGTGTTCGAGCCGCCACCGGCGCGGGCGGCGCAGTATTGCGCGCGCGAAGTGGAGAAGCAGCGGTCATTCCCAAAGGAGCGGTCTTCGCCTTCGAAGTCTAGAGTGACGTCAGCAGACGAATGTGAGACGCGATGAGAGCGGACGGACGAAGCGGGGTCTGTCGAGTTTTTCCTACGGTATGGACGTCAGAGAGCAAAGTCAAAGAGAATGGAGATGCAGAACGCACCGTGAATTCCCTGTTCCACTCGTGACTCTCTTCGAAGGACTTTGCGCGCAGTGACTCGGCACGTTCATCCAGGACGCATAGCAGTTGCTTCATAGTGTCAGAGTCGACATGGTAGTCCGCCTCGACGACGCTTCCGTCAGGTGCCTTCCAGGCATAGCGCGTAGAGAGTCGAGCTTTAGTAATTGTTGCCTGACAAGTAAGGGCGTAGCAAGGCTTCTCGCGCGATGTTGGCCAGTCGGGGCTGATGTCCATCCTGAACGACGAGTCGTGCGGCCATGGAGCAGTGCATCCGATAGAAGCGATGTGGTGCTGCATATGCTTCTCGAGTCGCTCGACAGCAGTTCCTCCGAAGGTCGCGAGCGGGATGATAGTCACCGTGTTACGCTTAACGTCAGAAATGATGCACGGTCGAAACTTGAGCTCGTCGCAGTACTCAAGCTTGCTGCGGGTCGTATGCATCGATTGGGTGAGCGGGGCGACGCTATTGGCGCGTGCGGTGGCCAGAATGACCTCGTTCAGACTGCATTTGGCCCACCAGATCTCGCCACGCTGTGGGCGAGGTTGAGCAGCGGTGCCGTATCCGATGCTGCCAAAGCTGAGGATCGAGGTCGTTCGAGGCATGGTGAGGGTCTCGGGCCAGCCGAGGTGGTGAAAGATACGGGAATAAGGCGTCGTGTATGCAGCGAGCATGCTTTAAATCCCTGGCGTCCATTGTGTTCTGGCTCGCGCCGCGCTCCCTGCTGTAAATGGGGCGGGAAATCCGGCAGGCACGGCGAAACAATGTATGGGCGCAATGCACGCGTTGCCATATCACCACCGCCTTGTCTCAGATGGACGAACAACAGTCGAACAACGCGTGGAGAAGAAGGATTGTCGGATCAGATGCCGTTCGTTGTGCACACGTCTTGACGCGGAAGTCCGCGCGATTGCCGCTGCGCGTCTCGTCTTGCTCCCCCATGCTCGTTATCGACGACCCGTCTGTCCTAGACCAACCGGTTCGCCGTGGAGGCTTCGCGATCATAGCTCTAGATCCCGTCGCTTCCGTTGCGCCCCTACGCGATGAGCAGGCGACACGAGAAGCAGAGGATATCCAGCCAGGCAAATACCTCGTGTACATATGTGGCGTAAGTTGGGCGCGCGACGATTCGACGACATGCAGTGTGCTGAACGACCTTTAGAATGTCAACTACCACTTCCTGCCAGCTGCTGGTGCTCCTAGGCTCAGCCTATCGTTCCATCTCGTGGGGCGCGGTCTGCCCAACGCACACAGCTGGGGAGCAACGCCGATTGCACCTGCGCCTGCGCATCCAGTGACTGGCCGGCAACCGCTCGAAGTAACCGCACCTCTACCATGGCCCGACTGCCACATCCACAGCTTTGTGAGCGACGCCGCCATTGTGTCGCGACTTTACCAGCACCGCACGCCTGGTCCCAGTATAACAGATCACCATCTCTTCTGGGAATATTCAAACGACGACAACGAAGCGTACGAGTCGGACGAGGACGAGGACAGGTTCATTCCCGAGTACGAGGCCGCTTTGGAATCCTTCCGCGAGCAGCTGCGCGAGGCCGAGGCCGAGGCTGCTGCAGAGGGCTTCTTCCCGCAAGAAGACGAGTCCGTACCTACGAGCATGGAAGACATCTTCGGGAAGAGGAACGCGCGCGAGCTGCAACTGCACGTCGAGATGTGGGTCGACCTCGAGTCCATTTCGGAGCCGGGCGATCCTCGCGACTTCGAAGCCGAGGTGAAGCGTTTAAAAGAGTAAGGAGATTACCTCTCTAGCGCGTCGACAGGGTGTCTTACCGCCCGCGCTTGTTTCTAGGATCGAATGGGAGTGGGCAAAGCGCGTCGTGGCAGAGAGCATGGTCGACCGACCAGAGACCTCGGCGTGGCTACAGAGCATCTCAGGAGCTGACGCGCCGAGCTTCGACGATGGCGGGTGCGCATATCAGTGGATATTCCGTCCCTTAGCATAACTGACTATCTTGCAGGGATGTTACGGACCCAGCACCCCATGTCGACATGTCTATAACCCCTGAGGACGCGATCGAGCACAGGGCGGAACGAGGCGCGTTATAGTTGTGTTATTATCGCTCGTATTGCTGACAGTGTGGGTACAGCTGCACTTCTCCTGAATCCTGGCTCCGTACCTGAAGACGCTGTCGAGGCTCACGCAGAGACCACTGCTTCCACTCCCACCTCCGCGTCTCCCTCCCCGTCGGACCTTAACCCCATCACATCGCTCCCTGTCCCAGCGGAGGAGGTAGGGACCCCATCTCGTGCAGGTACTCCAGGTCCGTCATTCATCTCTGTTCCCATTCATACACTGAGGTACCGCGGCGCAGTCTCTGACAAGAGGGACGCCATTCCACGATATTCGTACACACAAAGCATCGCCAAGTTCTTTGGAGGTATGTCGCCCTTAGGAACATCTCCGCACACGATCAGCTCACATTTCTCCCAGGCTTTCTTTCGGCATTCTCGAGACTCCGTCCATTCGCCTTGCGGTTTCGCTCGCTTCTCTTTACGTGGACATGGCGTCCGTTTGCGCGTTAGCCTATCGTATATTCTGTATTGTTAGCATGATATTATCACGATTGACCTTGCCCACGAGGAAAGTTTCTGCGCCCGTTTGACCGGATGTTCTTGTGCATGCGGAAGTCCGCTGCTACCAGTGCCTGCTTCTTCCCGCCATGGCCGCTTCTTCGGTGCCCCTTCGAATCCGATCTGCAGCTTGGGCCGGTCGCCATGCGCTCATTGTACTTCATTTGGGCGTATTGTGCGCACCTTGAAGAACGTTGTTCCGTCTGAAGGCTACCGCTCGCTTGTTCTGTCATGTTCGCAATGCTCGTCGTCGACGACCCATCCGTGCTCGACCGTCCGGTTGAATATGGAACCTTCGTAGTCATCTCGATAGACCCCGTTGCCTCTGTCGCGCCGCTCCAGAACGAACAAGCTACAAAAGAGGCCGCCGAAATTCGTTCGAAGAGGTATCTAGCGTTGGTCAAAAAGGTCAGCTACTCTCAACTCCCAGTAGTTCACGCTGACACGAGATACCAGCAAGTCAACTTTCATTATCTACCTGCAGCAGGCGCTCCAAGGCTTAGTCTTGCCTTCCAAATCGTCGTCGACGGTTTACCGAAGTCGCCTCACGACTGGGCCGCGACGCCTATCGCGCCAGCGCCAGTACACCCGCAGACCGGCAGGGAACCAGTAGTACCATCGCATCCGCTTCCATGGCCGAACTGTCACTTCCACAGTTTTCGATCTGTGACTGCCATCGTGTCGCGCGTCCACCAACACCCCGAGCCCGGACCGTGCTTTACGACGGCACAGCGATTCGCGCTCGCACGACTCACCAATAACGACAATGCGAACTACGAGTCAGACGAAGAGGACGCACCGGCAGAGGTGCCTGAGTACGAAGCCGCCATCGCTCAGGCTCGGGAATACTTGCGCGAGGAGCAGGCGCAGCGGGCGGAACCGGTCATGGAGGACTCCGTGGGCATGTTCGACATCCTTCCTGATACCAGCGGGCGCGCGATGAAGTTGTGTGTGGAGATGTGGGTCGACGTTAACTCCATCGAGCGGCCAGCGAACCCTCAGCACCTGCGCGCGGAGATCGGGCAGCTTCGCGAGTGCGTACAGTCCATCTGGCACGCCGCGTTCAGGCGTGTCCTTATCTCTGTTTGCTCAGGATCGAGTGGCGCTGGGCGCAACGGGTCGTCGCCGAAAGCCTTGCTCACCAGCCGGAGACGGACGCCTGGCTTGACAGCATTTCGGGGGCAGAAGCCCCTAGCTTCGAGGCGGACGTCGCGGACGAGTGAGCCCATCTATCTCTTCGCGTTATTGCGCGGCCTCTCATGAATTTGTCAGTGCGTCAGCGCCAGAAGAAGCAGACGATATGTCTATTACTCCAGAGGACGCTATCGAACATAGAGTTGAACGCGGTAAGCGCACACTCGTACTTGACCGCGGTGATGGCTCCATACTGATCATTCAAAGGACTACATACACTCGCAGCTACGCATGTTGTTCACGCAGACTTGGACGATGCCGCCTCTAGTAGTGGTTCCAACTCGAGCTCGAGTCCCGTTCTCTCGTCTGCAGAGCCTCCCTTAATACCCGCTCCTGAGCATCTTCCGTCCATAGGTGATGTTCGGCCTTACACTCGCCGCTTCGATACTGATGAAGCGATGGGCAGACGCTCGCAGCGAATCTCCAGCCGCAAAGTATCCCCATGGCCGCGGGTTGGCAAGCCTTTTTGCTGGTACGCTCAGCTCTTTCAACTTGTTGACACCATTTATCTGACCGACCGTGTAGGCTTCCGGGCTTTCTTCTCAAGGATTCAACCAATTGCGTCGCGTTTCAGTTCGTTGTTCCTCTGGACGTTACGCCAGTTCTTGCGCTAGCAGACCTGTCTCGACGACGATACTGTATTATTAGATTCCGACACTGCCTGGATACATTGTTCTCTGTCGTGAAATTTGAGTCGAAAACAACCATGACAGGACTCCGGAAGTCCGCAGTGCGACGGCGCGGCTTGCTTCCTGCCATCATGTTCTCCGGCGAATCTCAATCCGGAACCGCGGCGAGAGCTTGGACCTGCACTTCAAGAACCATGTGTCCCTTGCGCCTATTTGGGCCCTATTGTGTCCTTCCCTGAACTTTTCCTTGCGCTGCTACTCTGTCACGTTCCATATGCTCGTCGTCGAGAATCCGTCGATTTACGACTCTCCAACGACCGAGGACAATGACAACTTGTTTGTCGTCATTGCGATCGACCCGGTTGCGTCTGTGGCGCTCCTCGAGGACGAGCAGGCTACGCGCGAGGCGGCGGCGATGCGCCCGACCAAGTATCTCGCGCTCATCAACAAAGTGCGCGTTCTACGCCAGCGTGATCGTACAGTGACTGACTCCATATATCCAGGATGTGGGCTTTGAGATACTTCCCGAAGCCGGCGTGCCCAAGCTCAGCCTACACTTCTACTTCGCGCGCGACGACTTACCGAACGCGCCGAACGAGGGCGCGGCTATACCTCTGGCCCCCGCGCCGTCCCATCCATCCAACGGACGCGCATCAGTTGCGCCGTCGTTCCCTCTGCCTTGGCCCGATTGTCACGTCGCGACTCTGCATTCCCTCGCCGCTATCGTGTCGCGCATCTACCAGCACCCGACGTCGGGTCCTGCACTGACGCGGACGCAGCGCCGCCAAGTCGCGGATATGGTTCACCGGGACTTCAAGCAGTACAAGCCCTTGTTGGCGGACGCAAACGAGCCCACGGCCGAGTGGGACGAGGCGCTTGCTCTTGCTCGGGAGTGCATCGCGCAAGCTGCTGCAGAGCAACCACCGCCAGACGAGGAAGACGGTGCGAGGGGGATGATGGACATCTTTCCGCGGAACGATGTCGCGCAGATGAAGCTACACGTCGAGATGTGGGTCGACGTCAACTCGATCGAGCGCCCAGGCGATCCTGCGAACCTGAAGGCCGAGATAAATCGTCTGAAGCAGTACGTCTATCGGCTTCCCGTCGTGCGCGCACGCTCACGATGACAGGATTGAATGGGATTGGGCGAAACGCGTTGTTGCGGAGAGTCTGGCTAACCAGACCAAGCCGGAGACGTCAGCATGGCTCGACAGTATCTCGGGCGCTGAGGCTCCTGCCTACGACGAAGACTCGTACGTCTCACGTGGAACGCCGGCGTTGTACTCATATATCCCTAGCGATGTTTATGATGACATGGACGGCGACATGTCCATTGTTCCTGAAGATGCTATCGAACACAGAGAGCAACGCGGTACGTACCATCCGTCTAGCAGCACTTCATAAGCTCTAATTCCGCGCGCGTAGATACGGCTGCAGCTCCAGACAATAACACGGCCGAGCTGGAGGGCGTTTCGCAGGCCCCAGCGTCTGACCGAAGTCTGACCCGCGCATCATCTCCCTCTCCTACCTCGCGCCCCAGTTCCTTCGATTCCCGATCTGATCCTCCGCACACGGCGCATCCTCTCCGCACCATGCTCGTTATAGACGACCCGTCTGTCCTGGACCAACCAGTCGACCGTGCAAGCTTCGTGATTATAGCTCTAGATCCCGTCGCTTCAGTTGCACCACTACGCGACGAGCAGGCAACACGCGAAGCAGCGGATATCAAGCCAGGCAGATATCTCGCTTATATAAGTAGCGTAAGCTGGTTACAACCGTTCTGTTATACGCAGCGAGCTGACTGGCGTTTATAGAATGTCAACTACCACTTCTTGCCAGCTGCTGGTGCTCCGAGGCTCAGCTTATCCTTCTATCTCGCGGGCCGCGGTCTGCCCAAGCCACCGCACGACTGGGCAGCGACGCCGATTGCACCTGCGCCCGCGCATCCAGTGACGGGCCGGGAACCACTTGTACCGTCCGCGCCGCTGCCATGGGCCGACTGCCACATTCACAGCTTTGTGAGCGAGGCCGCCATTGTGTCGCGACTGTACCAGCACCGTACGCCCGGACCCAGTCTAGTAGCCTACAAACGCTTCTGGAACTATGCAAACGACGATAACGAAGCGTACGAGTCGGACGAGGACGAGGACAAGATCGTTCCCGAGTACGAAGCTGCCTTAGAATCCTTCCGGGAGCAGCTGCGCGAGGCAGAAGCGGAGGCCGCCGAAGAGGGTATTGTGCCGCAGGAAGACGAGTCCGTGCCTGTTAGCATGGGTGACATCTTTGGACCGAGGAGCGCGCGCGAGCTGCAGCTGCATGTCGAGATGTGGGTCGACCTCAAGTCCATCTCGCAGCCGGGCGGTCCTCGCGACTTCGAAGCAGAGCTCGCGCGTTTGAAAGAGTAAGTGTATTACCTCTCTAGCGCGTCGACAGGGTGTCTTACCTCCCGTACTTGCTTCTAGGATTGAATGGGAGTGGGCGAAGCGCGTCGTGGCAGAGAGCATGGTCGACCGACCAGAGACGTCGGCGTGGCTGCAGAGCATTTCGGGAGCCGACGCCCCGAGCTTCGACGATGACGGGTGCGCATATCATTCAATCTTTCTTCCCTTCGCATGATTGACTGTCTTGGAGGGATGTTACGGAGGCACCCCATGTCGACATGTCTATAACCCCTGAGGACGCAATCGAGCA
This sequence comes from Exidia glandulosa HHB12029, assembly GCA_001632375.1. Classification (NCBI taxonomy): domain Eukaryota; kingdom Fungi; phylum Basidiomycota; class Agaricomycetes; order Auriculariales; family Exidiaceae; genus Exidia; species Exidia glandulosa. The sequence continues at coordinate 61,593 of KV425965.1, forward strand.
CAGGGCGGAGCGAGGTGCGTCAAAGTCATACTACAACTGCGGCTCTTTCTGACGACGTGACACAGCTGCACTGAAGACTGGCTCTTTACCTGTAGATGCCGTTGACGAACACGGGGTAGCAGAGACCGCCGATTCCACCTCCGCATCTGCGTCCCCGTCAGACCATATCCCCGCACCATCGATTCCCGCACAAGAGAACAAGGTCGACGCGCCAGTTCGTGCAGGTACTCCAGGTCAGTCGCGTAATCCAGTCCGTCATCCAAATCCTGACGTACATCGGCGCAGCATCTGACAAGAGCAATACCATCGCACGATACTCGTACACACAAAGCATCACAAGATTCTTCGGAAGTACGTGCACCTCAGACACGCTGCGGCGTGCGATGCGCTCATTCTCAACGTCTCTTTTCAGGGTTTCTATCTATATTCTCGGGGCTGAGGCTCCGTCCATTGGCAATGCGGTTCCGTTCATTGCCCTTTACGTGGATATGGCACCCGTTTGCACGTTAGCCTGTCGCACATATTGTATCTTTAGCATAATGTTATTCTTATTCGACGGACTGGCTCGATGAAGAGATGAAGAACTGTGAGTCCGATGCGGTGCAAGATGAAAGTCCGATGTGCGGCCTGCTTCTTCCCGCCATGGTCGCCGAACCTCAGTCCGCCGTTCCACAGTTGCCTTGCGTTCGCGTTCCTTTCCGGCCCGTGCGCAGGAACAGTGCCCAACTATACGCCGCTAGCGTTGCATACTTGCTTGGAACACCGGGAGCACGATTATTATGCAAAACAGTGGCAGCCTGCGCTGTGGCACCATTTGCGACTTTGGAGTAAAACAGTACAGGTATCGTGCATATTGGTATAGCTCGGAACATAACTGCATGACATGTACTCGACTTCTACGAGCAGCGACTTCATGCCTCGACCACGGGCGGGGCGTTCTCCTTGCCGAACTTCTCGTTCCACAATCTTGACCACGGCTTCCGTTTCGGGCCAGGGTTGCGTCCTTCATTCGCCAGCAACGGGATTCGCTCCGTTTCTTTTGCCGCGATTTCAACTACCACTGGGGGTGCGTCCGACGCAGGGGTGTTCGCAGACGACGTGGTGTCGCCGTCTCGGCGCGCACCAGGCGTGAAGGCCACTGCGTTAGGATTCAGTTGAAATGAACTGACCGACGTCCAGCGCAAGTCTTGTCCCGCCATATCTCGAGCGCTCGATGCGGATTCACTCTTGGGGTACATTTCCCCGTATCGCGCAGGCTCTGCGACGTCACGGTCCATCGCTGCATGCCGAGACGCGGCAACCTCTCCTTCTGCGCCGGCTTGCATTGTCGGGCCCAACGTATATGGCTGTACGAAAAGCTTCATGGCTTTGTGAGCGGTGAACGCAGGATCGCAGTCCACTATCCTGGGCTCACCGGCGTACGATCCAGAAAGCGGTTCTGCAGTACCGCACGTTCCTCCTCTGGGAGCTTCTCGTAGTCGTTCATTCGCTGGGAACACCATGCCGTTATGCGATCAACGTCGTGCGCAATGGAGATCCTGCCTCGTACGCGCGTGACGTTCCCCGCGTTCACCTCGACTATGATGCACAAGGCGAAACACATGCGATTCTCGTGGTGCTTCCACGAGGGAACCGAGTCAATACACATGCGGCCTTCCGTGAACTCGGTCGGAGCTGTGGCGGCGCGTCTGCCCATCGGCGCGCAGAAGAACTTGACCAACTCGTCGAGCGTCCTCAAGTCGCACCCGTCAAAGGTAGCCAGAGGGACGAGGAACACAGTTGGTCCGATCCTGTCGACAACTATGCATGGTCGCGCTGGGTTCGATATGCCCGGGCAGGCTACTGGCGTGGATTCAGTAGTAGCTCGACTTCGGAACCTCAACTCTGAAGCGTTCATCGTCAAGTTTTCGAGAGAGACGAACACGCTCTCAGAACAGTCGACGCCTTCAAGTTCGTCCATCTGGACTCCTGAAAGATTGCAAGCGGAAAGGATCTGGCCGACAGTCTGTGTGATCGACACCCGCGCTAGGACGATGTCGCCTTTCGCCAGCCGTCGACGCTTCGAGGTGGTTGAGATGGTGGAACCTCCGTTGTGCACCGAGCGCGTGCCGGTGGACAGCATGTCAAATGACTCTGCAGACGGCCTCGAGTGCCGAGAGCTGCGCTTATGCGCGCCTCCGCGATGGGGGCGTCCGCACGAAGCACCCCGGGCCGCCGCAGACTGGGACATGGAAGGGGCAAGGTGAGATGTCCGTCACGGAGCTGCATGGTGTGTTAATAAGTCTCAGCTACGCCTGGCCACGCAAACGTGTGTGCACGACCATGCTCGGCCGTTGTTCTTTCGGACCACGCCGGGCGCTTCCCGCTTCTTTTGTCCACACCACGCACAGCCGAAGTTCACTCTCCGTAGCACAATCTTGATAAAGGGCCGCCACGACGCCACCAAGGATCGCCCTCTCTTCTGCGCTCATTCAACATGTCCCACGTCGTCGACTTTCCACAATCTGCTGCCTTCCCATGTCCCTATGGTGCATTTGTCGTTGTCGAGCTCGATCCGCTGGCCTCAACAGGTGCCCTGAACGACGGCTACGTCACTCTTCAAGCCTCGCAACTACATACACAGAAATACCTGGCCGTTGTACACCGTGTGCGCGTCGAGCAGCTTCGCGTGTGGTGTAACCGCTGAACGGTACTTTCAGCCTCTGGTTATTCGACCACAGCTCCGTCTTACACTTCATCTCGTCGGTCAAGGACTTCCACAGCCTGAGTGGGCTTCCATTCCCATTCACTCCTTTATGCCAGAGCAGCAGTCCCATACTCGTCAAGCCGTCCGAGCGTCTGGCCCGCTTCCTGTGGAGAACGCCTACGTTCACACTGGCCTTTCACTCGACTGCACTGTCTCCCAACTCTTCGAGAGTTGTGCGGTTGAGGTCCGGCTTTCTGACGAGGACATGACAAATCTTATCACGACGAACTCGCACGATAAACGAATGCTCGAGGACCGCGGTCACGAATGCAACTCTGACACAGACTCAAGCTGGAGCGGGTCGGAAGAAGACTCTGTCGCCGATTCCTTGGAGGTACCGGAAGCGATACATGCAGTCTCCGAGCCGTTCTTTCGCGTCTGGCGTGACTTGAGTGTGCTGGATTCGACACGACCAGGTCAACCGGACGAGCTACACCGCGAGCTGGCTGAACTTGAGAGGTGAGCTGTCCATGTGGTGATAGCGCGAGGTACTGACAGCCATTACCCTCAGTATTCGCTGGGAGTGGTATCATCGCACATATGCAGTGGCAGACCCGATTGCGCGCTTGGACGAGTGGAGGATGGGCGTCGATTCCAAAACACCCAGATCGGTCAGGGCTGCCCTTACTTCTCCAACCACACACGCCTCTTTGAGCACACTCGCAAGTGATTGGACCTCAGTGTCTCGTTCGCGTCCGTTGGACACAGACCTATCACGAACCGCCTCGCCAACCCGTCCACCAGGCCGAACTCGCATCCTCAAAGAGATTCATCGAATTCTCTGGATTCCCATCAAGTTTATTAGACGCAGACTGCTCTAAAACGTATATTTGTATCGACGTATTGTATGAGTCTTGACGTAACCCGAAATTGTTCCTTCCGGGCCTCCGCCCGGCGCTTGTGAATCTCGGCCGGAAAGTGCCATTCGCCTCTCTGCATCGTTCCACCATGTCGTTGACTCCAGCGCCGTCGCCGCCGCCGATTCTGAGCAACACCAAGCCTCGCAAGACGCAGACCGAGTTCAGCGCCGCGAGCTATTTCGCCACTCAACCGGCGCCGCCGACTCTAGACCGAGATGTCGCGTCTGCGCGCGAATGGGTCCAGCGCCAGGTCACAGCGGGACGCAGGGTCGTTCTCGTCACTGTACGCGTTCACTGCGGCTATTGCTGCGTAAAATTGAGCGGCGTGGGCAGAGTGGAGGCACAACGGTCCCGCTCGAGCTAAACGTGTGCGTATTCGGTTGCTGGATATCGCAGCAGGAGCTCAATGGCATTATCAGAGTTCGATTTCTGGACAACTTTAGCGCTGGAACTCGAGGTGCTACGAGCGCAGAATACTTCCTATCGCAGGGTTACGCCGTTCTCTTTATGCACAGGCAGCACAGTCTTCAACCGTACTCGCGACACTACTCGCATTCTGTGCACCCGTTCCTCGACGTGCTCGAACTGGAACACGAACCCGCTCAGCCAGAGCCAGCGTCTCCGGAGACAGCGCCGTCCATTCCAGCGCCTACGCACGACCAGGATGAGGCGAACATCGACCCCAATGCGCAGATTACCGTGCGACCTGATACGCGAGCGCACCTTGCATCTGTGCTGCGAGCGTACAAGCGCGTCAAACGCTCTGACGCGCTGCACACGGTCACGTTCGTCACCGTGAACGAGTACCTGTTCCTCCTTCGCGCGCTTGCGCAGGATGCATTGTCGCTCGCCGGCCGTGGGGCATTGTACTACCTTGCCGCCGCCGTATCCGACTTCTTCCTCCCAACGCAGAAGATGGTAGCTACGCGTCTATCACGCATTGTATTCCACTCAGGATTTCGCAGTCCGAGCACAAGATCCAATCCGGCAAGGGCACGCTCAACATCGAGATGGACCAAGTACCCAAGATCTTGCGTCCTCTGACTGAAGACTGGTCCGCGAACGCTTTCATTGTCTCGTTCAAACTCGAGACCGACATGGCGCTCCTGCTGCCCAAGGCGCGTCAAGCTCTCGACCGGTACGGCCACCACCTCGTCATCGGTAATGAGCTCCACACCCGCAAGCATCAAGTTGTGTTTGTATCGCGCGCTGAACCTGATGGACGGTGGGTCCGTCTCGAGCGCACGGAGGAGGAGAGCGGGAAGGAAATCGAGGAGCTCATCATTCAAGAACTCGTGTTGCAGCATTTGCAGTGGATCGCTGCGGCGTGATGCGTCGGTAAACATCGCTGTGTAAGATACAGCCAGCTGCAATGTGTACTCCATGTTCCGTTTCCTGCACGGTACATCGACATCGTACTAAATGCAATGTGGCTACGTTGATGTATTCTTGCGGTACTGGCAAGACGGCTCAGACTTAAACCTCTTCACTAAGATCCTGACGTGAGGGCCAGAGAGTATCGAGCGCGTCGCAGATGTCGACATTGTCCCAAGGGCGGTCGAGGTCCAGAGTCTGCGTCCCGCGTCGATATTACATATGAAATCACCCACAGTAACGCTTGCAGCTGTATTGAATAGGAAATTGCATATCGTCATTAAGTGGGTCTACAAATAACGCTGTAACTTACTATTCTTTCCACTTGCACCTCTCCATACCGTCCTCGATGTCCTGATCACCAGCACTCACAGTCAGATGCAGTCCCTCCGTAGATTGCAAAGCAACACAAAGCCCGGAATGAAGGGCTGTACTTAGAGTTATAGATGTTGGAAGTAAGTATAGGTCGCTCAGCGGCACAAACATCCAGACTCCACGAAAGCACAAGGCAGTCTTAGTGTTGCGCCCCCAACGGAAAGGACCTACAAGTACGACTCAACATTATTTAATCCTCAACTTCCTCCTCGATACCCTCGCCGCCAGGTACATCCTCGCTCGTCTCGGCGGTAACGTACCCCATCGACCTCCACACATTCGAATAACTCGCCTTCCACAACCTCACGCGCCCATCATGTCCACTACTCGCCAGCACAGTCCTATCAACCCCACACCGCATCAGCACTCAGCACCTTCACTGAAGACGGAAAGACGCATAACTTACCCGGTCAAGTTCCACTCGACCTTAGACACGGCGTTCCCCTGCCCATGCTCGTCGAAATCCGCTAAAGGTTCATAACTCCAGTCCGCGCCTTCGCCAGGTGTAGGAGCCGGAAGCTTGAATATCCGCACGTGCCCGTCGCGCGAGCCGCACGCGAGGAGGTGGTGCGTTCGGCCGAGGAGGGGTGCCCAGGATACGCATGCCGGGCCGCCTTGTTGGACCGGAATGCTGAGCACGCATTGTGGGCGGAGCGCGGGCGGGAGGTGTATTATCTACCATGGGCGTCAGCGACGAGTTGTCGGGGTTTGTGGGACGTACGCGGATGAAGGGTGCAGAGGGCGTGCACACGGCGACACACGGGCCCCAGTACGTCTCTTTACACCAGCTTAAACTCCATCCGCCGCCTTCAGAGTCATTTGTAGGCGATGGCGATGGAGCAGTGAGCGCAAGGCGCGGCGTAAAGACTGTAGGAGTCGGCGCGGTGGAGAGGAAAGGCGAAGCCATATCCAGCTCCTCGCGAAGCTCCCATTGCGCGCCCGACGCGCTCTCGAGACACTCGTATAATCGTAACACGTTATCGCTCGCGAGCGTCACCTGAGTCAAGGGTCAATGGTCAATTGCAAGCTTCCAGGACAAGACGAAACGCACGAGCTTCAGCCCAAAATCCGCAGGCGCGAACCCAGCACATCGTACAGCGCCCTTCGCATCGCTCAGACTGGCAACTTCGACCCATCGTCGACCCGTATTCGCGTCCGCGTGCCGCCGTTCCCAGACTTTGGTCGTCCGGTCAGACGACGTCGAGGCGACGATGGTCCCATATTCCGGATGCGCCCAGGATAATGAAGTTATAGGTGCGTCGTGTGCCTGCGCAATGCAAGCATCAGTAACGTTAACCAAAGAGTAAATATTGCAGACAGACCTTCCAATCGTCTTCAACGGCCCATTGACCGCTATTCTCGTCCTGCGTCCAGACTTTTATTCTACAGCCCAGAAATACGCGTCAGCAACGCGCGCAATGACGTGAAAGGTGACGCACCGTTGGTCAACGCCGCACGTTGCGAGCTTGAGGCCGTAAAAGTCGTACGCGGCGTCGGTGACGAGGTCCGTATGCGCCGAGGGCAGTAGGCCGGTTTGTAACATCGGGTAGTAGTTCTGGAAGTCACAAAACGCGTAGCACGTGAGTTGCAACGGAGATATCGATCGTTACTGGCGCACCGACGAGCTCGACGCGTCGGTTCGGGTTCAAGGTTGGTTGAGCGGAGTTAGACGTCTCGCGCGCCTCTTGACCCCTGCCATCATGATCATCCTGGCAAGGAACATCTACAGGAAACTGGACACTAACTAACTATAGCTCTGACATATCTTGTGGGTGTCTGTGCGCCCTGGCAATGGTTCAGCTCTGCCGGCTTGAGCTAAACGCGCTTTTCACCCACGAGAAATTCACTGGCACTACGCAACACACAACTGGACGTTGATATCGCCCTCCATTATTTGCTTAATGCATATATGGACACGTTTTGTGCTGTTTCTGCCTTATTGTGCAGTCGTGCACACTGTTAGACCGCGAGCAACTGTTTCCTCTAGCTGCGCTCCCATATTGCCCCCATACACTGAGTGCTTTAAGAGCACAATTAGTACGGTCCTTACCCGCCTTCGTAAGGACTACCTCTCTCATCCTCCTTACTCTAACTGAACATCCCGACAGCATTCTCTCCAGTGCAATATCTGTTATCCATTCTTGTTCGCATGCTGGGCAACGTCAACATCTGCGCGCGTCAAAATCGCCGATGCTAGCAGTATACGATCCCGCAATGTTACTCTATTCTATCCTCCCTGCTGGAACGAAACCCCCCTCCCCCTACGGTATGCTCTCAGCTGTACAGTAATGCTCGTAACCTATTCTTGCCCGAATGCTCAGTCAACAGCCGCGTAGGCGTCAAGATCGCCGATGCAAGCCCCTCTCATGCGGTGCTACGATCGTGCGCATCTTCCGGCCGTCCGGATTCGAACCAATGACGTCCCGTCAACCTCGAAATATCTCTCCATCCGACTCCGCTTTCGAATCGGACTGGAACGCTTGCCCGTATTTAACGAATGTCGCGGGCCATCCTAAATCTTCCATCAGCACTTACCCTCAGCCACCCTCGTCGCCAGCAATGTTCTTCTCCACCGCCATCCTCCCTCTCGCACTCCTCTCCGTGCAGGCCACGGCTTCTCCAACAGCCCCCGTCGCCGCTCCGTCGCAGGAGTACTCCACATCGACCCAGCAGCAACAAAATACCCACCAAAACTCTGCTTCCTCCGAGTCGCAGTCGTCCTACGGGTACGGCACCATGTCGGAATCGATGATGGAGACCGACCGTCGACGTATCGCGCGCAAGTACCGTAATGCGGGCAAGTGGACGCGCGGTATCGGTATACAAGCTATGCCGAACCTCACGCTCGTCGACGCCCCGAGCGACATTGGCAGTCTCACGGGCGGGAAGCACGGTTCGCAGTCTCTGACTGATTACGGCGGAGACTCGTTCTACTATGGTCCGGTCAATATCGGGAGCCCGGGGCAGGTGTTGAACGTCGATGTCGATACCGGCTCTGCGGATCTGTGGGTCCAGAGCAATTGCCCGAAGAGCAAATGCACGAGCCCGCAGTTCAACCAGTCTAAAAGCAAGACGTTCAAGAACACGAAGCAGAGTTTCAACATCCAATACGTACGTCGTCACTTCTCACATGACAGGTTCCTCCCGATACTGACCTCCTCACAGGGATCTGGTTCTGCCAGCGGACAGCTCGCCCAGGATACTGTCACTGTCGCCAGTCTCACGGCCAAGAACCAATACTTCGGCGTCGTGAACGACCCATCTGAAGATTTCGAAGGCACGCCTTCCAGCGGTCTTCTCGGCCTCGCATTCTCCTCCATCGCCTCCTCCGGCAAACCGACCTTCTTCGAAACCGTCCTCGCACAATACCCAACCAACTCCATCAGCCCGCTCTTCTCCGTCTTCCTCACCCGCAAGCAGAGCAGCGGCTCGCAAGTCTGCTTCGGATGCTACGATACGAGCAAAGTGCGCTCGGGGGCCGGTCTAACGTGGTTACCGGTGACGAGCAAGACGTACTGGACGGTCGCGATGACGGGTGCGGTGGTCAACGGGCGCACCATCCCCGCTACAAACACCATCTTCGCCGCCATCGACACCGGTACGACACTCATCTACGTTCCCGCCTCGCTCGCCAAGTCCATCTACGCGCGCATCCCCGGCGCACAAGCGCTCAGTAACGGCTACTACCGCGTCCCATGCTCCAACCTCAGCAACAGTCTCACGGTGTCCCTCATGTTGAACGGTTCCCCCTTCAGCATCGACATGCGCGACTTCAACCTGGGTCGCGTCAGCGCTTCTTCGTCTTACTGCGTTGCGGGCATTTTGGCGCTTGGGGATAACTTCCCGAGTAACCTTGCTATCGTCGGCGACGAGTTCTTGAAGTCGTGGTATAGCACGTACGATTATTCGAACGGCGCTCGCGTCGGGTTGTCTCGCAGTATAAACTAGAAAATACAATGAAGTCTGCATTTCTTTCATTTCGGTACTGCTGAGAAGTGACGTTTTTACAATCAGTGTAGCGACGTTCAAGCGCTCTTCTTCTGCAGTTCGTGTATCTGTATATGTGTGATTATAATGAGAGGTCAGAGCGATGCAACACGCAGCAACGACAGATTGTTCAAGTCCGCGGTACGTCATCGCGAGGATCTTCTTGTTCTTCAAATTATCGCCGACGAAGTACCCTCCCTCCTTAAGCGCAAGTCCGGCGCTTTGTGTACCTCAGGTATGCAGTTCTTTACGCTCAGGGAAATACAGTACTTGCGCAGGATATCACAGAAATCCTGGCAGATGCCGTCCGCAAGCGTGAAGAAGCGGTTGCTTCCCTCCTCGGTGTCAGTCTTGTCTCGCTATCTAACAATGAAGAAGTCTGCATCTTTTCATTTCGGTACATTCGTGGGAATCGATAGTCTGGGAGACCTTTCAGGCGCTCTTCTTCTCGAGTTCGAGGATGGACTTGGCCGTATCTGTATGTACGTCAGTCTAAGTCGAGAACCGCACCATCACGCACCAACGACAGATTCCTCAAGTCCGCGGTAAGTCAAGCCGAGGATCTTCTTGCTCTTGGAGTTATCACCGACGAAATACTCTCCCTCCTTCAACCCGAGACCGGCACCCGGTTTGCCCTCAGGGACACGGTCCTTGACCTCGGGGAAATGCTTGCGGAGGATATCGCAGATGTCTTGGTTGGTGTAGATCCCATCCGCGAGCGTGAAGAAGCGGTTACCGCCCGCTTCGGGGATGGTGAGCGCGCGGACGTGTGCGAGAGCGAGGTCGCGGACGTCGATCCAGAGATGCACGCCGGTCGGAGCGACTGCAGTGAGTTGGCCGGAGAGATAGCCGTTGATGCGTTGGTTGGAGGTGTTCAGCGACGCGAGGGTTTGGTCCTGCAACAAGTCAGCGCGGAGTCGTGCGGACGAACTGAGAGACGATGTACGTTGATGATGGGTCCAAACACCATCGGCCTACGCATCGTTGAGCGCAATTCGAATGCAAGGCGAGACGGGAACTCACGGGCAGAGCGTGACGAGGTCAAAGTTGGGCTTCTCCGTCTTGACAAAGTCCCAGCCAGCCTTCTCAGCAAACGTCTTCGAACCACGGTAGGTGTTGCTCGGGTCGGTCAGGGCCTTTTCCCATGTGATAGGGTTCCAATCTGTGCGCTCGGGATTGGTCATGATTTGTCATAAAGCTCAATCTACGCACCGTCCTCAGAGTAGACTTTGCCGGGCCACGGAGGGCTCAACTTGTCCGCGTTCAAGATGGACGCAAAGCTGAGATATCGTAAGAAACTACTTTAACCTCGATGGAGCCCGATTATACCTGCTCGTAATAACGACGCGCTTGACGGAGGGAGCGTGCTGTTTGACGCTCTCAAGCAAGCCGCGAGTACCGTTGACCGCTGGGTCCAGCATATCCTTCTTTGGGTCCTGAACGTTCATGTGGAACGGGCTGGCGGTGTGCAGAACGTAGTCGAGCGGCGGGTCGGCGACGACGACCTTGTCGTGCGCATGCGGCGCTGCGATGTCCTCGACAATTCCAAACTCGAGCTGACCGTTCTTAACAGCGTCCGGGTACACAGCTGCGATGGCTTTAGCCTTGGCGTCCGAGCGGACGGTTGCACGAATCCAGAATCTAATAAGTTGATTAGATCTGGACGGTGATGTCTACGATGCATATACCCTTCAGCCACGAGAATCTTCAGCACGTGTGCGGCGATGAAGCCAGATGCGCCAGTGAGAAGTACGCGTTTGCCAGTGCTCATCGTGGTTAAAGGAGAAGGAGCAATTTGTACCGGGCCGATTTAGTCCGCTCCGCACTCATGTTCTTCCGCCGGCACAGCTTACATAATCCACCCTCCCGTCTCTGAGAAAAGCTCGTGAATTATCATAAGGATACCGAAAACATCGCTATTCTTCTACAGCAGAGCAGAACCAACAGAGTTTGGTGTAAATTGTGGTGTTGTTGTTGGAATCGCAAGATTTTGCCCCACGGCCGTGCGGGGTCCGGCCTAGATTGTAGAAGAACTGCGACGCCCGACGAAGAGTGTTCAATCTCGTCGGATATCGGCATCCATTGGGTTACACCGTTTTAGCGACTCCTTGACAGGGGCACCCCGCGGCCCCAGTAGTCAAATAAAACGAGATTCTTCACGACACGAAGCTGCTGCAGACTGTGAGACGATGATATCGTCAGCTTTGGCAACGGCACTATCAAAGAGAATGCGCGACTGACAGGTCCTGCGACATCTTCGCCTGCTTTTCGAGTTTTCTATCCACCTCAGCTTCGTTACGACGGGCGTTGTGCACGTTGGCATCTCGGAGACGGCGATCCTGTGGTACTGCATTAGAATGGGAAATAAAGCTGCAGGTGGAGAACTCCGTACCAGAGTCGCTTGGGCTCGCGTGGTTCGATCTAGACAGCGAGTGAGATTCTGGAGATCTTCGTCGGCAGTCATGAGGAGCCTCAGGCGACGGCCAGGGCGGCGCTTGTGCTGCCGAGACTCGAAGCCGTCGAGAACCATAGCGGATTCTGCGAGGACGCTTGCAATGCAAGATTCAGGGTTACGGGACGCCGGGCAAGTCGTAACATCTTACCCTTCACAGTACGACACGGTAGCCTGACCATCGATGTCTCCGTTGAGTGACCCATGCCGGTGTACATCCGTGCACGCGCTGTCCAGATCTTCAATCCGGGTGCGCAGTTGCTCAGCCGTCGAGCGGTTAATATCTAGTTTCTGGGAAAATGTGAAGGTTAGCTTATAAGTCGGGGGATGAGACTGAACGGTCGGCAGGCTTACATGGAACTGGTCGACTACCGTCGAGATGGGGCCTATGACAGCCTTCGCGATGGGACCGCCAGGTTCGGCAGCGTCTTTAGCGATCCTCACGGCCAGTTCCGCCCACGCCCGAGTTCGCACTCGGATAGGGCGGGCCATGGCGGTATGTCTGAGGATATTGCGTCTCTCGGACAGTGCTCTAGTGCCTTATATACTGGATCGGTGCCACTCAACGAAATGCAAGCGTCGTCTTCCGAGCCGCAAGAAGGGCAAACGGCCGCTGTCAAAAACCATGCAATCCCGAGCGCATGACTGCAACCGTTGGCTTTCAACGTCTGAGAGGAAGCTGTAACTTGGATCTGCGCTGCTGGAAGAGCTGGGAGCGCATCTCTAAGCCTATGAGATGCAGGCAAAGGAAGCAGTAGCAAGCTTGTGAAGATGGTATTGCACAGGACCGCGGATATGCAGCCTTTTCCGCGTTCACTGGACGTACCTGATCTGGCGGGAGGGTGCAAAGCACTGTAAGGGTCGCAGAGAACCAGCATGTACGAGACTAGGATTGGACGGGAGTGTCGTCATGAGCGTTACCCGTGTGTTCGAATGAGTTAATCCCGGGAAAGCAGATGCTGAGAGTGGGGCAGTGGGGTCCATCCGGGTTAGTAGGAACTGAAGTGGCCTGTATGCCCATCCCTCGGCGTACGTGCGGTATTTGCAGTCTGATGCTCAAGGACAGGGCTCACAGGGCCACGCAGGCGTCTCTGAAACGGTATGAACGGCAGTCGCATTGAAGGGAGCTATTCATGTATATTACTACTCGAACAATGCAAGAACCAAGCACACGTCACAGAGTAAGATTATTCAACAGTGCCCCTCTCAAGGTCATACGAAACACCAATAGTCAAGAGTCCGATGGATGCGTGCAACATCACCGTGATTGCGTAAAGAGCGAAAACGATATTAGTTTAGTTGTAGGGCTTGATCTGGACGCAGGTCTCGTCCTTGACAGCGACGAAGAAGTTGTCGAGGTTCTTGTTAAGCGCCTTGCGGAGCTGATCGTGCGGGTTCGGGTAGAGCGCGACTGTCGAGTTGACGAACTAGAGTAATCATCAGTCGCCGGATCTCAAAGTGAGGAGGGGCTGAGTAGATGCGAACCTTCTCGTACAGTGCGCAAACGAGCTCAGTCTGCGTGCCCATGAAGTTCGGATCCGGGACGAAGCTGTTGACTGAACCCGGACTGTTAGCAGAGACACGAAAAGGTAGAAGAGTAGGGAGCACACACCCGAGCCGTTGTTGAACCCAGGAGTGTAATCATGCGCCGCCATCACAAAGTCCAACTCATCGTCGCTCGCGCCAGTTGGGGTGCCGCGACGATGGAAGTCCTTCGGCATGCGGTGATCCTCAAAGAACCCGCGCATGACTTCCAGATCGAGCCCAGTCACGCCTTTCTCCTGCAGACGGCCGTCGATGAAGAAGACGATTGGGAAGACGGCCTCAATAAACGCCGTGTTGAAGCGCGGGTTGGCAAACTGCAGACGAAGGTCAGAGATCTGCCAATCCATTTCCATAACATCTCACTTACGTTGAAGTTCGGGTTGCGGGCAATGCTGTCCTGAACGCGCTGGAAGCGCATTTCCGCCGCCGCGGAGACGTTATACTTGCCACCGCCGACCTTGTTGCTGATGTCGACGAGCTGGAAGAAACGATACGGGTCAGTGGGGGGAATGGCGCAAAGAATTGAACAGAGCCACACCTGCTGGAAGAGAGTCGCGTTGAATGAGTGGTTGTCGCCGAGCAAAGCGTCACTCCTCGTTAAGCTTGCATCACCTGGAGTTCAGGTCAGATCCACTTGAAGTTAGGTGATGCACGCCGCTTTGACCCACCTTCGAACGTTCCGTGGGTGTTAAGACCGCTCGCGAGAGCCGGCGCGGGAGGGGCGTGTCCTGTGAGCCACGATATGCCGCCTACGATGCGATCGGTGAGCAATGGGAACAAGCGGCACCTGTACCGCTACTCACCAATGCTGAGAAGGTTCGTCAAGGGGTTACCATTGACGAGGAAGGCGGCGTAGGTGACCTGCACATCGCGTCAGGGATGACCATAAAGCCTGTCGGGACTGAAGACTCACGAGCACTGCGCGCGTCCTACCAGATTTCGTCAGGAATGGGTATGTAACGCGTCAAGAAAACGAACCATTCCATGTTGTACCCTGCGAATATTTAGATTACGGATTCTCCAGGCGACAGCGCACACGTACCATTCTGAACGGCGGTGATGATCTCACCGGGCGTCGCAACACCCGAGCGAGGAAGCCACTACATGACGGTCAGACAGAGATCGAATGATGCGAGTGAGGAACATACGCCGTGCGACGCCAATGCGTTGAGACCGGGGCAGGGACCTACAAGACCGGGTCGGTCAGCATGGCACTTCGAATCAAAATCCAACGCTCTTACCGCGCTGGTCGCCGGCACGAAGGGGCTTCCATGGGTGCTTCTTGTCGTTGACGAGCTTCAACGAGGTGTCCTTGATCGGCTTAGGGATCGGCTGTCCACCGACGACCTTGACGCTACGCGCGAACGCATCGACTTCGTCGCGAGTAAGACCGGCCAGAGAATCGTAAGGCTGGAGCGCTGGCACGGCGAGAACGCCGGCGAGCTGAAGAGCGAAGGCGAGAACAGAGAACTTGAGAGAGAGGAACATCGTAAAGGTAGAGTAGCGGGGAACGGAGAACTGGAAGTAGCTTGAAGAGGCTGGAGAATGAGCAAGTGTGAGACCTGCACCTTTTATGCGCGTCCTGAGTAAAGGCATTTTGGTCACGAAGACGACTGCGTTGAGGGGGAGCGTCCGCAGCTGAGAGCAAGTTGATCCACCAATCGCATCTGTGGCGTTACTGTTGGCATTCTCGCAACGCGCGAAGCGCCGAGTACGGGATATGTCCGGGAGAGCACTGCTTGCGACAAATGGCCTCCGGTATTGGCAAATTGCTCTGCACCATGAACGAGCAGCATTTAATCCTGATATACTGGTGCGCCTTTGCGCGTAAGAGGGCTCTCAGTGCAAGCGGGTTCCAGAAAGTGGAAAGCCCACCACAGGTGGTAGTCGGAGGTGCAGGACGCAACCTCAACAAGTCTTGGCACCGCTGTCCGCGGCAGTAATCGCGTACACTCAGCCACTGCATTAGAAGCATGACATGGCCTAGATAATGCATAAGAAACGTTCCGTGCACCGTAATGCTGCTTACCCCCGGAGGAACCTCTCTATTCATTGTGGAATGATCTTCAGTCGCGTGCTCGGGCTGTGCAGCTCAGAAGAATTGCGCAGTTTGGGTAATACAGTAGCAGTTCTAAGGACTTTGGATAGTTGAAAGGCATGCATGGTGTACGTGCAGGTCTTGGACGGCCGAACGACATGGTTGGGAACAAGAAGCGCGACAGCGTCTAATCTCCGCTTCAAGCCTCACCGCTTTAGAGAGATATACTATATCGGGACTGATATCCCATATCGGAGTATTCAGGGTTCGCCTTTCTCGCGCTGTGCCATGGACATCCGTTCAAGCAAGTTACTGTAAGTCAATTTATTATTACCGCCGCGTGACGGCCGTTACATCGAAAATGCATTACCGCCGACCCAGTGTGACCGTTACGCAGTTACCGTGAGCAGTATCAAAACCTGCATCCTCTACTGATTCTTATCGAGGAGATGTTTCTTGGATGTCTCTGAGATGGCCAGGAACGCTCTACAATGTCTCTCGTTGCATCTAGTAACCTCTATATGTCCCCCGGGCATTGTATGCCGCGGAGCGGCCGGAAAATTTGATTCCGGGCCCTCTAGCCACCGTCTGGGACCGTTACGCGCATCCCCGCAGGCCAGGCGTTACGCGTGACAAAACGCGTTTATTACCGCCGCCCGAGGGGCCCGTTACGCGTTACGCGGTAATAAAATTTTGACTTACAGTACCCTCGTAGGTGACAGCCAAGCGTTGCTGTGCACTGCAATGGTCGAGCACATGCGCAGCGTTTCATCCCGACTGTGTCATCTCGTTTTCGGTCCTCGACATGTTTTTACACTAGACGACGGCGCAACATTCCCGCTACCTAGTAGTGGGTTTTTAGCGCTCGATTGACCGTTTCTGCAATACGTTTTCACTTTTGGCTGGTGCCTGGCCGCTGGCTGGCCATTTCCTTATACGGACGTTCCCGCCCGGTCCGGTCATTGGCGCCGCAAACACCGGGATTCCTACGGACAGCCACACTGATTCCGGCCTCCAGCGCTTCCCTCCGCTCTTGTCTGGCTCTTGTCCACCGCTCGTTTCTGGGTCATTGGATTTCGCTGTCTCTTGGGTTTTCCGTGGTTCTTGATCTTCAGAGCTAGTTGCAAGACCAATTAGTAGGCGCACACTATACGGTCGGAGCCAACGGCTTTACGGTTGGAGACACACTCTATATACGGTTGGAGGCAGGTGCAGTATGTGGTCCGAGACATATGCAGCTTGTGGTCCGAGACGCATGCAGTATCATGCTGGATTGACCAGATAATTCTGAGGGCTATGTCATAGGTATCAAAATTCTGAACGGCAGATCTCTTACTACTATCAAGCTCTAATTTTCGGAATAGTATACCCCTCGAAAATTCCTGATCCGGAGGCGGAATTGCGAGCGACATTTCGTTAACAAAGTGTTCAACAAAGTGTAATGGAAGCTATGGGATTAGGTGAGACTAAGGTTTTCCGAGGTGAGATATATTATGTAAGCATGGTATGATAGGAAAGACTGTCATACACGTCCGGATTTGGGTTGTAGGACCTGATGAACATCGAATGGCCAAATGTCTCAGATCAATGGCCTACAAATGAATCAGACCACCTACAATGACCAATATACAGCTATATTTACAAGCAATGTTGAATTCTTTGTTTGTGCTAAAGCTAAAGGTCTACAAACACATCAGACAACCTGCATCCAACACACTTAGTCAACAATGATGACCAAGAGTGTATTATAATTGGCTGTAGCCACCTAATGTAGTGCACAATGAGATTTAGAAGTGTAAAATCACTACAATGCTATAGTAGAAGCCTGAAGTAGAGCCAAACTTCGAAAGGAAGGACATTTTCTATCATATAACTATTTGCACACACTTTTAAGGCTATCAACTGCAATAAAAGGATGGTTAGTCTTACCTAGAGTGAGTTTGGTACATTCATAAGCCGTCAGTGTCGGATATTTGGCCATGATGTTCATCAGGTCCTACAACCCAAATCCGGACGTGTATGACAGTCTTTCCTATCATACCATGCTTACATAATATATCTCACCTCGGAAAACCTTAGTCTCACCTAATCCCATAGCTTCCATTACACTTTGTTGAACACTTTGTTAACGAAATGTCGCTCGCAATTCCGCCTCCGGATCAGGAGTTTTCGAGGGGTATACTATTCCGAAAATTAGATCTTGATGGTGGGAAGAGATCTGCCGTTTCAGAATTTTGATACCTATGACATAGCCCTCAGAATTATCTGGTCAATCCAGCATGATACTGCATGCGTCTCGGACCACAAGCTGCATATGTCTCGGACCACATACTGCACCTGCCTCCAACCGTATATAGAGTGTGTCTCCAACCGTAAAGCCGTTGGCTCCGACCGTATAGTGTGCGCCTACTAATTGGTTTTGGGAGCTAGTTTCGAGCTAGTCGTCTTCACTGCACCTTCAGATTGTGCCCAGCGTTGCCCAGCCTCTTGGTGCAGGCGCCTGGAGTACAGTACATCCCTCAGGACGTCGGGAGTCAGGATGTTGTAAATCAATAGCACATCTTCTCTGCGCGCAACGTACTCGCGTTACTTACTCGGTGCCAGTCCTATTACTGCCTCGCGCGCTGGCGATTCCGAGTATATACAACTTTGGTACTGGTATGACAGTGACATGGCATTGACATCCGCGCGTAGATCCTGTCAAACGCGTGACGCGTACAAACGGTTGGGCGGAGAAATGTATCAAATGCTTTCTCCCCTGCTTCCCACCACCACCTGCAACATCCCCACGGCGAGCAACGCGTCCGTAACGCGTCCGAGCCCCGGCCTCTCGCCTAGAACGGTCCCCAGGAGCCCGCCATTCATGGTAAGCCGGGTTTTTTGTAGTTTTCCCTCACTCAACGACCCACCAGAGACCGTAGTGTGGCGAGGCCGCTCGGGGACCCATCCACCGACGTTGGCCGGGTTCGAGAGCGACGGTGGGGGGTTTCACTGCCGCGCGAAGCGCGGCGGCCCCGATCCCTGCATCGGGGCCGCTTACTGTTTCGTAGCATTATATCATGTACTTCCCAGTCCCGTGGATAGTATGCAATAGATTATGAAATTTGATCAAATTTTGTCCATTTTCTAAGTACTAAGCATTCTGGACTTCATGTTCAGCCGTTTGGAGGGCAATCTAGGTGAGCAATCCAGTGACTTTGACTTGGCACTCGCCGCCTGTCGTGTCAAAGTCATACCAATACCAAGAATGTACGGACTCGGCGATTCCCTTTACCGCACACGCACTAATCTGGGTGCATCTGCGTCACCATTACGGCTCAGGATATGCTTTCCGTGGCAACTTGTGTTATGGATGTTCTTGATGAGCATGAACTGCGTCTTATGGATCTAAGTACTGGACACGACACGCTGGGGGAACGACTCACTGCGCAGGGATCCGCGAAATCACGGGGAACCAAGGGAGGGTGAACGCACCTCTATCATCCACGATTCTCGCCTTTCGCAGCTACTCTCTACCCCGCACTGGAAACGTTGGGAAGTGCATATACGGTGCTCGCGACGGTTCGGGCGACTTCGCATTCCAGCGTACATTCTCCGTGCTAAAGCGGGAACTCGAATTACGAGCCCACGACACTGTACAATTCCGATGATATCGACATCGATCATCAAGCAAAAGCCGGCTGTCTGCTATCTTTGTGACGTAGACGACTGACCAGCGCGAGGAGAACAGAGAAGGAACCCGATACCATCGCAGTGGTAATCATCAACATGATCACTTGCAAAGGTGCGGCACACGCGCTCCAGAGGCTTGGGCGAGTCGCAGATGTCGGGAACGGGCGAGTCTAGGGCAACGCGTCGAGCTCGAAGGCTTCAGGATAGAACTCAGGTGGGTCGCGCAAGTCGCAAAACAAATACAGTGTATGCACTGTAAGGTACTAGCGACGTGTGCAATGGCAAGTTGCGTGGCGAACGGACGTGGATTGCGGGATATGGAGTTGGTAAGAGTACAAGGAGCGGATCGGGTCCCCGGGCGCCTTACGAACTACTCCAGGGCGCCTACACCTCCGATCAAACACGACCAAAGGCCTAGATGATTGAGGTTACTGAAAGCGTCAGGTAGAGACCGGATACAGGGAAATGGCTGGGTGCATACAAGAGTGCGAGCAAGAGCGGCATGGGAGGCAAACTATGGCTCCGCTTCGCTCTCTCTCTCTTCGATCAAGATCAGAACTCACACTTGACAACTAGTATATGTTCTATTTATGCATACTCAACATTACCCAGGTCCGCGAGAGCGAACCTGAAGTTGATCTCTGAGGCGTGCCGCTTATTGTGGGCTTGTAACTTTACATAACCCTCGGCATACTAGCTCTCCCTCCGAGTCGTCCACGGTAGAGTACCAGTCACTCAGAGGTAGCGGGCATTGCCAGTCTTGGCCTTTAGTCCTTATACAAGATCAGCTGCCTCCGCCTGGAAAACTGTCGCACGACCTTCGATTACCTCGACTCCCTCGTCGTTGCCACTCGTTGGTGCAAACTTTCTGCGGACCCTGCTCGTCGACTTGGTTCGTATGCCGGTGCTCCATTCTATCACCTTGCAGGCGCCCTTCGCCGCGACTATCCAATGGAAATCCCTCAACGGCCGGCTGTGCGCCCCGAGGCTCCAGCTCCTGCGGATCGAACCGCGTGACTACGGCATATGGCAAAACGAGCGGGAGCACATGAAGGATTGCTCTCAGTATACGAAGGGCCTGCTCCGGCGCGTCAGCACTATCCCAGATTTCACGCCTTGTATTCTCGACAGTCGGGAGGGAGTACGCTGACGCGGAATGTTGGGCATGGATGCACTCGCGCGCTTCATCTGTATACGTAGAAAATGATATGTCGTGGCAGCAGACGGCCCAGAAAGATTACCGCGTAGCAAATTCATCAGGAAACTGTGCTTCAAGTCGAAGTACATACTCCAGACGGTGACGAACGAGATTCCGGACGACCATGACCAGTGTGCTCCGACGACGTCCTCTCAATCGGGACAATTTGACGAGCTGCAAACGAGCTGTATGTCAGAAATTTGGTCAAGGTTCGGTTATATTGGGTACAAAGATGTCAACATGCGCTGAACCAAGGTTAGAGCTTGAGACCTTCAGCTCCCGTCGAAGCCATCTTCAGCTGTCTTCGCCAGCGTCAGAGCCTCATAAATAGTCAATGTCGTACGCTGCTTACCGCCGCTTAAGGGAAGTCGCAGTCCGAGGTTTGGCTGCCACTAGTCTGGCAGCATGACCTAAAGTTGCTGAGGTGCTCCGAGATGGTGCTCGCGGCACAGTCATTCCCACCCTGGAACGATCCGTCCAGGCTGGCGCAGCAGTTCTCCGTATTAGCGATGTTGTTGCCACCTCCGACGTCGAGGCACTTGCAGGCCTCGGCTGGGAAGGCAGCCGCGACAGCGAGGAGGACGACGGCGAGGAACTTCATAGCAAAGAAGACGAATGGGCTGACTGGGTGGTTGGTTGTGGGATGAGGTAGAACGTCCTCTTCGAACGGGTTTTTGTACTGTTCATTGGCAGTCGGAGGCAACTCTCAAGTCAAATACATATCACTGTCGGTTTCAGCGCTTCGGGATCGCATCGCCAGGTACCTGTATGCACTGTGACGCTCTCTGACGCGTTGGGGCCTTGGTGCGCACGTCACTACCGCGATGACCCAACGATCTGCTGCCTCCAAGTGTGTCAACGCCCAACATATCAAGCACTGTAGCGTCATTTGACCGCTATTGACGCGCATGACGGTGTATTACAGTCGTGGAGGTCCACCGAAGGAAAGAAGAACAAGTTCTATAGACAGTGTATGTCATCACTGTCCGGGGTAAGTGATTATTCAACTAGAACTCACTGAATGGGTAGTGTGTGAGACGTTAGCCTGCAGTCCGCATTGTGCCGGACTTCAACTTGGGAATAGTTGGCATGGGCATCGAGTGTCAAAGTTGCTTGAGCGCCTGAGCGCTACTCGTCGGTGTCCGAGTCCGCCCGTTGCGGATCCTCGTTTTGAACAGCCCAAGGTGTACGCCGGGAAGGTGTCAGGACTTGAGCGCTCTCTGACGCGTGGGGCTTGTCACCGCAGGTTGCTAGCGCACTCACGGCTCCCAATCGGCAATTGGACGCTTCGATGCGACGGGATAAGAGCGTAGTATAACCGCGGTGCGTCGGAAGGTGATGCCACTGGCGTAAGAAATCTCCAAGCGCTGGACGGATGTTGTGTGCGCCATAGAATACCCGTAGTGTTGGGATAAAGACGCGTGGGAGATGGGGACGCTTAGCGAGAACAACGGGCGCGTGCGTGCCGGAAATCTTCTTGCGCCGTGCGTCGAACGTCTCGCCGCGCTGCCAGGAAAGGGTGCTGGAACTTCATCGAAGTCTAATTGAAGAAATATAGATGTGTTCGTAGGTCAAAGTACGAGTTCACTTCAAATCTTACCCAGCGTCTTCAACGCGCGCTCCACGTCTTCATCCACATCCGCCCTCCAGTTCACATGCTTCGGGACCCAACCCATCTGCCTCGCCTTCGTCGCCTTCCCAAATGAGTTGGTCATGACCGCACTGGAGTTAAACCGAAACCATCATCAGCTCCACTTGGCAGTACGCCGACCAAAAGGGGAACGCACAAAGCCCAAGGGTGTGCTTTGACTGCGTCCTCGTACGAGACGGACGTGACCTCCTTAGTGGGCACGATACCGCGCTTATACAGCGCCTCGGCGACGGCTTCCGTCAGCTCACGCCAGGAGTGCTGTCCGCTCTCGCAGAAGAAAAACTTCGAGTAGGGTGACGGGCGCGTCGCGGCGTTTCGCGTCGCGGGGCTGAGCGCCTTCTGCACAAGTAACTCGTAGAAGTCAACCAAGTCTTGGACGTGCACCTGGAAGTACACGCGTTAGAAACGGGCGACGCACGAGCATAGACGTACGTTGTCCCAGGTCGCACTGCCGTCGTTGGCGCAGATAGGCTTCCCAGCTGCGAGGGCGAGCGCAATGATAATTGGGATCTGGCGCGAGTCGCGCGCGAGCGGGCCGTTGGATACGCCGTAGATAGTAGGCGGTGCGACTATCCAGCCGTCAATGTACCCTTCAGCGTCGGCCGCAAAGATCCTAGAAAGCGACGATACACGGTGTCAGAAGCGAGCAGAAAGATCAGGGGAAGCGTAGCGCACAACTCGTCTACGTTGCGGTGGATGTTCTCGGGAGGGATGCGCTTGATGTCTTCCTCGTTCGCGTCCTGCAATAACCCTCCGTCAAGACGACTTAGAAGATGTCAGACCGCACACGCACGTCGAACGCTTCAGCAGCGACCTTGGGATCTAGAACCCCTTGCGCCTTGTCCATGATTACGCCGGTGCCGCTCGTATGAATGAGGACGGGACGACGTCCAGTCTGCTCGAACCGTTCCTTCAGACCCGCCAGAACAGCAACAGTCATGGGCACATCATCGCAATCAGCAATGTTGAAGACGAGATCCGCCTGACTGCACGCCTTGCGAATCTTCTGCAATATGAAGATGCATGAACAGGCTGAGCAAGTGAAGGCCGAATGAGTGGACGCACCTCACTATCGGCGCTCGAACCGTGTATGATGTCTTGCACGCCCTCTGCGCTGAAGATAGAGATGTGCGCCTCTGAGCGTACGAGCGCGGAGTAGTGCGCGTCCGGAAACAGCTTCTTCAAGCGTCTGAGCAGCGGGCCTGATCAGGTTACGGCAGGTAGCGCGTCAGTTAAAGTCTTCAGAATCTATACAAACGCCGCCACTGGTTGCAACGTACCTCCGATGTAGCCTGTGACACCAAGGATAAAGATATTGGGCGAGTCTTGAGCCATTGTCGAACAAGCGGGTGGGAGTGAGCCGGGTTAATATATAGTCCCTGACGGAGCCGGCAATTGACACTAGTCCAAATGAGCCGACCTTTGTCAGCTTGCGGGTGGTGTAGTAAGGATGAAGTAAGAAGCAGACGTTGCTGGTCAGCTGCAGGTGGGAAGCTTGACGAGCCTGCGGACTGGAAACGTTGTCCGAATTGGAACGCCAGTGGGCCGCTTCGCGATGATGTCTGCGTGATGTCTTCCGTCGTCGTAAATAGCTGAGCATCTCGTTAGCAAGAGGTTGTGCGAACCTTTGGGTGATGCGCTACCTTTTCATTTGGGTATCTGGCCAGAGTCGCTCAGCTGAAGGAATGGCTCGTCTGCGTCACTAGAGTCAACAGGAGAATGTCCAGGCCTCGCATCGTTGCAGCCGCTGCCTCTCTTCGCGTAGTGTCGTGTCGGTACGACGACGGTCAAGTCCAAGTTCCCGTCCGAGACGATATTCTTGGCTCACGGCTCGCGCACAAACCCCGTCGTGCCGACATTGCCATGGACAAAGAGTTGGAAAATGTTGGCAGCTCGGCCCCGTGCGTGCGAAAACCGGTCTAGACGTTCAACTCCAAGAGAAATGTTGCTCTGTCATTCGCAAGAGACCAAGGTTGCCCTTATGCAGGTCCAGTTCGCGACGTGACCATCCTGCCTCTTGCGCGTGACATTGTACCGACCTATGCCCTTTCTGAAGGAGAAGTCCGCGGACGACTCGGAAGGTGCGGGAAAAGGCGCGCGACGGAGTCCGAAGTCGCGGACCTTTGAAAAAAAATCGAAGTCTTGTTGACACAAGGTGAAGAAATTCATTGAACAACAATCACTAAATGAAAGCATCTAAAGCACATGAAGCTCGTGCATGGGTAGTGACATCACCGCGGTGGGTCACGCCCCTCTTTCGGTTTCAGGAATGCTCTCAACGGGCGAAAAAGTCGAGACGCTAGCACTTTTATGGCACGCCTCCCTTGAGTTAACGGTCAGCTCGTGTGATGGGGCTTGCGGTGAGAGCACGGACCGCAGACTGCCAAAGTGAAGTTCTTCTTCCCGGGAAGCATACCCTGCGCATCTTGATCCTCTGCTGAATCTAGATATGAATATGACGGTAAGGGAGGAGAAGGGACTACAGGAGAGAAAACGTACCCGAGTCAAGTCGATGCTCGATGGCATCCTCTGGAACAATGGTGTCATCTTCTGAGCGCGCATTGTCGACTGTTTGAAGCCTTGCGCTTGAGCCTGATGCACTGCCAGTGAGACGACATCAGCTACGTATGGAGCCTCTCGAATGAATACGCACTTCAGCGTCTCTGGGTCCCCTGCAACTTTCTGCAGCCACGCCGAAGTTTGAGACCGCTTTGTCACAATCTCATGCGCCATTCGCGTAGCCCACTCTCTCTCAATGCTGAGATCATCAGCTGTAAGCTCGTGAATAGATGTCTGTGTCGCCGCACCTTTCGAGTTGGTCGAGCTCGGATGTCAAGAGTTTTGGGTCCGATAAGACGTGCGAGGCGTCTAGCTCGAGCCACATCTCCATGTGGAGGTCCATGCGTCGAGGCTGGAATGGAGATGCAGTCCGCCCAGAACCAGAACCAGAGCCAGAGCCAGAGCCGGAACCGGAAAGATCAGAAGACGAGGAGCCAGGGTGCGCGCTGTGAGCAGGCGATGCGTCGAAGTCGCTGGCCTCGTCGTCGTGATGGTCCGTCAGGCTCGTGGGAGCTGCATCCTCACTCACGGTCTGCGCAACGTCCTGAGCGGCCGCTGCTTCTTCGCCGTGGCGATACTGGTCGTACACGGAGTATTTGATAACGGCGTCCAGGTCGTCTTCGGAGATCGAGACGACGTCGCGTGAGCTCTTGTACACCCGAGAGATGCACGCGTCAAACCCTCCCAGCGTGTGAACGTAGCAATCTGACCAGGGAAGGGGAGAAGAGGTTGTCACTGCTGTTCGCCCCAAGGACCCAACCGGCGCTGGGTATATGGGCACAGCTGAATAGCCTTCGACCGGAAGACCGCGGCCGATGCATAGGAACTGGTATTCGAGCTTGGGTAACCCGGGCTCGAGTTCGACGCCCGCATAGCCCAACTTTACATAAATCAGCGTTGCGCACACTCTGGCACGGCACTAGGACATACAGTGTCTATGATCGCGAGATACTTGCTCCTAGGCATTGCGTCCGCGGCTGCAGTGGCGCGTTCATCGTTCAACGCCGCAACCGACGCGACAGGATCCAAGCCGACTACGACGAGTGTGCCGTTGGGACCCGGGCGATCCTGGATGCTGGGGTACTCTAGAACCTCCATGCGATAACGCGACGAGTTGGCGCGTCAAGCGAAGACGAAACAATTCCGCCAAATAAACCGGATCATCTATGTCCGGTCTCGCACACTCTCGCTCTCACACACTCGCACGCGTCCATTGTAAGAACAACCATACAATTGCAGGACGCGAGAAGCACCGGGGAACAACAACCAGACAACGATGGCGAAGAAGCACATGGATGAGGCACAGAAAGTACATCCTCGGTCCAAGCGCTGCAACCGGTTACAATGGCCTCTCACATCATGATCATGGAGCCTTCTCTGAATCGCTCGATCGCCCTTGCATCGCGGTCACAATGCGCCTCACGAGTGTATGCATCGAGTTGAGGACGCGAGACGCGAGCGCCTGCACGGCACGTGATGCTTGACGGCGCGGTCAGTCACATGACAGAGTATAACAGCACAGCACGCACCACGGGCAGCAAAGGCGAATATTCTCCAGGTTGACCTGCTGCGGGCTCCGTCGTATTCTACGAAAGGGCCCCGAAGATTACTATAATGCACGCAGGGAAGAAACGCAAGGAGTTAAAACGTACCGTCGTGCGGGGAAGGTCCAGGCCTCGAAGGAGGATAGCCCTTTGCGTCCTTCTCCGCTGCGTGGCAAATCGCAGGTAAGCAGCAGGTGAAGATGACGAGACAACAACGCACCTCTTTCGAGCCGATGCTCGATTGCGTCTTCGGGCCCTATGTCGACATCTTCCGCCTCAGCGCCGTCGTTCACATGTAATGCACTACGACAACGTGAGGAGACTGAAGACCAGTGGAAGACAAAACGCACGCAGAGTTATCGAGCTCGCCTGCCGCCGCGATGCCGTCAAGCCACGCAGAAGTGCGGGGGCGCTTCGTAACGACATCGTGCGCTATGCGCTCGGCCCATTCTTTCTCGATACTTGGGTCATCAGAGCTGGACGCTAAACGGCAGAAGGGCTACATACCGTTTAAGCTGCTCAAACTGCGAGACCAATAGCTTGGGATCGGACAACTCGTGATCGGCGTGGAGGTCCAGCCACATTTCCATGTGGATATCCATACGTTGAGGTCGATATGGGGACGGCGGCCGCTCAGGTCCCAAGGCTGCTGTAGGGGACTCCCGGGAGTCATCGCTGGAACCGCCAGATGACTCAGAGTAGTCGCTGGTGTGGTGGGAGTGCTCAGACGCCGGCGCGTCGTTCTCGTTCTCGTCCGTAGGCGGAGGAGCTCGAGCGGCGGCGGCTGCATTGGTTGCACGAGCTGTCCGGATCTCATCTCGTGTCGCGTACCCCGTGAGCGTGCGCAGATCTGCTCGAGACAGGGCGGCGTTGGTCGGGGCGCGCTTGTACACGCGAGAGATGACAGCCTCGAAGGATTGTACGGTATGGACATAGCAGTCGGACCATGGAAGCGAATTGGAAGGTATGAGAGCTGGACGCGAAGAAGTGCCGACAGCAGGGTGGATGGCGACGGCAGAGTCTTCATCGGGTGGAAGGCCGTGTCCGACGCAGAAGAAAGTGTACTCCATTTTTGGCAAGCCAGCGTCTAGCTCCACACCAGCGTGTCCCAGCTACGCAGGTATCAGCTATACTAGAGAGGGACTCGTGACCGTGACTAACCGTGTCAATTATGCCAAGGTACTTGCTCTTTGGCATAGCGGCAGCAGCTTCAGTAGCGCGTTCGTCCTGCATAGCAGCAACGGATGCGATAGGGTCCAAGCCGACGACGACGAAGATACCATTTGGCCCCGGTCGATCGTCTATGCTGGGATTCTCAAGCACATCCTCCATTGCTGAAGCGCTCACGTCGGAGAGGAGATGCCAGTTGCTAAACAACGTCGTCAGTCCCTATATAGATCACGGCGTTGTGTACTGGGCCATTGTAACTGCGTACCCTCGTCGTCATGCAGAAGCGCTTCTTGGTCCAAGCGTGATGTGTGCCTAAATGGTCATTCTGAGGACAACGCAGGAGATAACGGGCAACGCCCTGCATATTATCATGTATGGCTACTTACAGCAGAAACGCGCGACTTGAAGAGCAACCCAAACTCGATGCCGTAGTGAGTCCGGATCCGCACAGATGGCGCTCCGACAAGAACGCAGAGCCCAGGTACAACAATCGCGCAAGGGAGTCAACGACAGAAGCCGAGTCAGTGGTCTTTGGGCCTCGACTTTGACAACGATCCTGAGCCCAAAAATCGCCGCAGCGTGGCAGAAATCCCGCCCAACGCGGCCGGGAAGCGTCGGAATGCGCGCTGGAAAAAGGATCCTTGAGGAAGAGGGCCACGCATGAGATCCAGGTTAGACGTCGGGAATGCAGTGGGCGCACCGTTTTTCGACGCCGCAACAGGACCACGAGGACCGCTTTCGTCTTGCGCTTCAACAGTATGAGAGACATGAGGGGAAACTGGGAACGATGAACTCACGTTCGACCGGGGATAGCTGACCTTCCTCCACGGCTGCGGGGCGTTCCGCACGGCGTGCATGTCGTTCAGCCCGCTCTGAAGCAGAGCGTCAGCGATGCTAAATGGGGAGTGAAGCCGCACCTTTCTCCACCCGGACGTCAATGGCGTCGTCAGGGGCAACTTCTACGTCGTCTGGCATGCCATCGTCCGAAGGAGGCCGGGAGAAACTACGGCGACGTCAGCATCGACGGAGAGGACTTCATATCATGCACTCACGCTTCTGGAGGTTCGTCCCCGGCCGCAACACCTTGCAGCCACGCTGTCGTCTGCGGACGTTTCGTTACGATAGCCTCTGCTATTCGATGTGCCCATTCAGTCTCAATACTTTGTCGCGATTCAGAACCGACGCATACGGGCGAGGATGAGAATGTACCTTTCTAGCTGCCTTATATCCGACCTGAGTTGTCGCGGCGTAGAGAGTTCGTGCGATGCAGTGAGGTCGAGCCACATCTCGATGTGCAGGTCCATGCGCTGAGGCTGGAATGGGGCCGGGGCGGTGGGCGGGAGAGCGAAAGACGACACGGAGGATCCTGCAGACGATAACGCTCCCGCGCTGCTTGCGTCTTCCTCAGACTCCTGCTGAGAGTAGGATCCTTCAGAACCGGCATCCGCAGCGTCCTCAGCGTCCGACTCTCCTGCCGCTGCCCGCCTCTCCTCGCCCCGCCGGACACCGTCGTACGCCGTATATTGGAGGATGACATCCATGTCGGCATCCGAGAGGCGTATGTTGCTCGGCGAACCTGTGTAGATACGCGAAACCACAGCGTCGAAGCTCTCGAAGGTATGAACGTAGCAGTCGGACCAGGGGAGCGCGGCCGAGGGCACCAGCGTCGGTCGCTCTTCGCGGGTAGGCGGCGCAGGAGATATGGCGACTGCAGGCCACTCTTCGACAGGGAGTCCGCGACCGACCCCGGCGAAAACGTACTCAAGCTTGGGCAGACCAAGGGCCAGCTCTAGTCCCGCATGGCCGAGCTAAACAGCGTGGAATGAGCAAACACAGTCGCGTAGAATACGGGGTCGTACTTTGTCGATTATGGCCAGATATTTGTGCTTGGGTAGAGCAGCTGCAGCAGCGGTAGCGAGCTCGTCCTTCATGCCAGCGACAGAAGCGATAGGATCCAGCCCGACGACAACGAAGGTGCCGTTAGGTCCGGGGCGGTCGTAGATATTGGGAGTCTCTAAGATGTCCATCTCGTACGAGTAGCGGAAACAGCGAATGCAGGGCACAACTCGGCGGGTGTTCTGAATTCATGATCTTCAAGAAGGTAGAGCCACACAACACCAGCAAACAACCCCGTTGCCAGGCTATATCGGGGATAAGGGTGTATTTCCGTTCACAATACCGACATCTCTTCGTGGATAACGTCCTGCGCCAGAAGCTTGTTCAGATGCGTATGCTATTGTACTTCACGGCAACGCCGGGAATACAACCCACCGAATGCGGACATGCACATGGATGCGAGGCACAGAAAAAAACATAGTCGGCCCAAGCGCTGCAACCGCCGGGGAAGCACAACGACCGCCGCATCATGATCACGCATTGTCAGGTCCCTTCTCCGGCTTCGGCGATCGCTCTCGCATCCCACCTGCGAGTGACATCAAGAACGTACTGACGCGAGAGGCCAGCGCTCGCGCGAGACCCCATGCTTGAGGTTGTGCTCAGTGTTGTATAATGCGAGAGCTCGAAGCACACTAACCATGAGTGAGAAGAGCAGATGCTTTCGCTGACCAGGTTGCGGTATGACGCACTTCTGGGTCATCTGTAGGCTTGCTCGCTCGTAACTGATCACCATTACCAGGTCGAGCACGCGAACATGTTCGCGAACCTTCCTCTTGACGATACGGTACCTGTTTACTATTCGTTCCCGACTCTTGCTGACATCGCATAGGACGACGCGCCGACTCCTCCTCCGGAGCCAGCTGCAAAGAAAGAGTCGAGTGGGAAGAACTTATATCGTTGGGGATCCCGAGTTTCGGACGCTCATCCCGCTCTCCGTCCGTTGTAACCGTTGCTTGATCCCGTTGGGATCTCTTATACTATGCCATTCACTCCCGCTTATGTTCATACATCTACATATCAAAGTGTGGTCGAGCGTATATGACGCGCGATTTTGTCTCAATGACGGCCTGACGAATCTATCGGTCACGGGATGCCGCAATAGGACGTGAACCCTCAGGATTTAAATATTCAGGACTCGGTTGCGCCCAGGTTGCGCCTCGAAGCGGGTGCTTACCGACGTGGCACTGCAAGCAAGCCTTCCGGGAGCTCCCTTAGACTGTTCCGTCAAAGTGAGCGGCCATCATCTACTTCGCAGTTTGCTGTTCTCTGCACTTTAAACTTTGCCGGCCGCGGCGTGGCAGTGCTGCGGGGGTCCGGGGCGTGTCGTTGTTTGGGCGCTGCGTAAAGTGGCCGGCGTCAGACTCGGTGCAAAAGTTCAACGGGCGAATAGGGGACCCACGGGTTAGCGCCCTGGGACGACGTAGCGCCGGAGAGTGGTCTGCCGGTTTCAGGCTACCTTGGAGAGGCAGGTCTGGTCGGTCGATAAACTCTCCAGGCCATTCGGAGTGACTGCATGTCTCGGAGGAACTCCTCATTACCTAAGCTAAACGGCTACATGTGTCCAATCCGAGAGCGCAGAAATTTTGAGCTATATTTTTATGTACTTAGAGGTACATATCCGAATACTTGGCTCCATGGAGTGTCATGTACAGGAGCTTACGAGACGGGAATGGCGAGTCGATCAAGGAGAGAGCCAAGCCCGTCGATGGGATCAGGCCGCAGCGGATTTTGTGTCCCTTGCCTCCGTCCGTCTCTGGTCCGTTTGCTTTGCACCTCGCCGTCAGCCTTTTCGCCAGGCACCCGTAGGGCATTCAGGACTCGCCTACATACGTTAAAGGCACTCTAGATAGTCCCGTTAGCGCCGCGCATTCTTCGGCATCGTCTATCGGCTTGGAGCTCGCTTAGCACGTCTACGACACATCCTCAGCGCGACCCGAGAGCCGTCCAGGGCCAGTGACAGGCTTGACCGATCTTACGAACGCCCTCGGGTATCACCATCTCTTCCAACTGCGCACACGACCCCCAGCTTTGTTTCTTGTTCTCGCCCACATCGTTCACGACATCCTGCACTTGCTACGCGAGTGAACTGTGCTCGAAACAACATCTTACGGAACACCAACACCTATCTGCATCGTCAGAGTTCACCCATGGACCGGATTCGTGCTGCACTACGCTCGACGACTCCTCAGCCAATGCCGCCGCCCGACCCGCGCCAAAGCGACCGCACGGCGCGATTGGCGGCTCTGACCAACGCCCACGCGAATGGCGGGAGCGTCGCCGGCAGCTCTCGCTCGCAGCAGAGCCCCATCCACCTCCAGGCGCCGTCGTATCCAAACCCCTACCCGCAGCCGCCCAGCATCATCCCGCCGAGTCGGAATCAGTCGTACAACTCGTCGCCGCAACCACCGCCTTCCAGCAGTCGCGCACCGGCTGCGGCAAGGAGTCCAGCTGCGAGGCCGGGGAAGGAATATATGACCGCCGCG
Organism: Exidia glandulosa HHB12029; assembly: GCA_001632375.1. Taxonomy (NCBI): domain Eukaryota; kingdom Fungi; phylum Basidiomycota; class Agaricomycetes; order Auriculariales; family Exidiaceae; genus Exidia; species Exidia glandulosa. The sequence continues at coordinate 93,143 of KV425965.1, forward strand.
GAGGAGAAGAGGCAGCTCGAAGCTGAGCTCGTGAGGTACGTGCGCAAGCTGTTGGTTGCAGATTAATGAACTGTTTTTAGCGAGGCTGTCTGCGCGAGTCTGCGCGCCGTCGATCCGGAAGAGTGGCGCGCGAAAGCCGAAGCGAGTTGGCGCGCACAGGCGACGAGCGTGCCAACGCCCGCGAAAGTGCGCAAGGGCGAGCGACTCGAGCTCGAGGCTCAGGTACGTGTCCGTCGTCGTTCCCTGCGTACTTCCCTGTCGTTTTCGGCACCGGTTTTCGCGCAGTCGTGTGCAAGATCGTTTGCGCTCGGTGCCGCCGTGCTTCCCTGGCACGCCGATCTCAGGATCTTCGTGCCCTGCCATTCCCAACTGCAGCCCAGCTGACAACGCGTTACACTTGCAGGAGCTGTCCGCGATGGCCGAGGAATGGCGGTTACGCGCCGAAGAAGCATGGGAGCGACACTTGCTCGAAGGCGACGACGATACGATGCGCGAGATGAAAGATGCACAGCGGCGAGCGAAGAAGTACGAGGCGAAGATGATGGACAAGTGCGTCTCCTCCCCCTTCCCGCGCCCCATATGCCTGACTCTGTAGACTCGCGCTGCTCGCGGTGGAAGAAGCGGAGGAAGAAGAGTTCCGCCAGGAAGCTGAAATCGTCGCTGCTGCTGCTGTGCCTGCACCTGTACCTGGAAGTCGACCGTCGTCTGGCCAGCCTAGACCGCCACAAGCGGACAGTCGACCGTCGTCCGGTCAGCCCAGACCGCCACAGCCGCAACGTACAGATAGCGCAGAAGACAGGCACCAAGCTGCGCTCGAGGAGCTCGCGCGCAGACGACAGGCGCAGGAAGCCGGTGCGTCGTTCGTCGCTGCACATAAATCCTAAACTGACCTGCCCCGACTCAAGTCAATGCACAACGTCGCGCGCTAGAAACGCGGCGCGCCCACCGTACGGCGTACACTAAAGCCTGGGAGACGCTTCAGCACAGTATAAACGCCTACGCGTCTGCCACGCCGTTCCTCCCCTCGCAGACTCTCCCTCTCACATTCAGATCCTTTCCCTGGCCCGCGTTTACACCTATCTCGCGTCCAGCCGACCTCAACCGGCATACGGTATTGGACTTTGTGTACGATGGCGAAGTAGACGAGGGGAGGAGAAGGGAGAGGGTTAGAAACGCGTTGAAGACGTGGAGTCCGGCGGGGGATAAGTTTGCCAGCCGGGTGTTGAGGAACGTGGAGGTTGCCAGTAGGGACGACGTGCTCGAGGGGCACGCGATGGTCGTGCGGATTCTAAATGGCGAGTTGGCAAAGCTCGAATAGCCTGCGCTCCCCCATCATTTTTCTTTCTTTCCTTTCTTTTCTTTCCATCTCGGCGTGCACGATTATTCTCCTTCCCTTTCGTACTGCTTATTTTATCTTTCCTCTTTCTTTTCTTCTGGTTTTCTCACTTTCTCTGGTTCTTGGATTTAGACGTCTACACCCACACTTACATTACGCCTCGCGCTCCATACTAATCATCGCACATCGCACTACACTCTCACGCTCGCTCTCCTGTCCCGTCGCATCTACTCTATTTTATCTATTCGCACCTCTCACCGCTCGCTCGCTTTCTGTCTCCCTGTCTCGGTCTCGGTTGGGTTGGAATGCAGTAACACGACCATTGGGTTCGGAAGCGTTGTACACATTTAATTTCGCCTCTTCCGCTTCCAACTTGCTTTATCGCCACACGAGCGTGCAGAACTTAGTGTAACGCATGGGATAAATCGTACAGATCGTAAGTGGTCGTTGTACATAAGAACTAAGTACGAGCTCCCATTGACAGCCCGATCGAAAGCAGCGAAGTCCTCTTCTTCTTCTTCGTCGAGCCTGAGCCAGGCCCCTGTGCAGTGGGTGAAGTCGGGGAGGTCGGCACGGGCGTGTCGTTCTGCTGTATTCAGGTGAGCGGTAGCGCATACAGCCCACTGTCAACGCTGAAAACTTACCGCGGCGGTCGTCTTGTTCGGTAGTACCAGCGGCGCGAGGGGGGTTGTGGGCTGAAGTCCAGGCGTCATACCGCGCACTGCCGGAGGAGCGGTGAATCTCGACATCTGGCTTGCAATCTGCGCAGGTGTGACGGTTATTAACAAAGATGAACCCCGTCCGCAAGGGAAAAACGTACGCTACTCTGTGCGACATCCTGCAGTAGCTGCGCGGCCTTCTCAGCATTAGCAAGCTTCCTGCGCTAGGGCTCTGTGGCGAAGTAAGTGTTACTAACCCCGTTTATAAACATTTGTTATTAACACATTTGTAACACGCCTCTCAGAGCGGGATGAGTGTTTGAAACCGGAGGTATATAATGCATCCGAAGAGCGGTGGTCAAGCCGACTCGTTTCTCGCGCTTCCTGGTCGACTTCTTCGTGTGTGAGGTACTCTGTGCGTCCCTTTGTTTACTCTCCCTCGCATTGCCGGCAGTTCCGCGACTTGGCGGCACACATCCAGTCTAAAGTTCTCCCTACGTCGCTGTCCTCGCGTCCCTCCCCGGTGTCTCCTCCCGACTCTCACTCCTGGTCGAGTAGCTCCCGTCTTGTGGTGGTCTTACTATTGTTACTGCCGTTGTATTGTGTAATAAAGTGTTACTCTTATTATTCTTACTGCCGTCGTATTGTAATACAAGTGTTACTAACCCTGTTTATAACCGTGTGTTTATAACACAATATGTTTATAACGTGTTACAAATGGCTCGGGGAATTTGCCACAGAGCCCTATCCTGCGCAGCTCTGCTTCCTGCATCACGCGTCAATGCGACTTGTGAGAGTCGTACACAAAACGGACGTACGTCCCAGGAGTCGTTCCACACAGTACGTTGCTCCGGAGTCAACGCCTCGTACTCCTGCTGGATCTGGCGCGTCAAGCGGCCGAAATCCGCTATCGTCTCCGCCGTCAATTTGAAGTTGCGCTGAACGACGTTAGTACCATCTGCGCGCCGGAGACGGTATCCTCTCTCGTCTCGCGGCCAGTACTCGTAAAGTCCACCGAAGCGGCGATCCCCAACAGGGATCGCCTTGACCAACGCGTAGACAGGCTTTTCGTACGACTCTGGCCAGTCTGGAGAGATGGGAATACTCGAGCGGCCCTCGGGCCACGCGGGAGTCGCACCCACTGCAACAGCCCAGTGCTGCGTATGAAGGTCGAGTTTGGTGATGGGTTGGCCCTCGAAGGTCGCGAAGGGGACTATCGAAGGTTCCTCGCCGCGAATACTCGTAACGAGACAAGGCCGCTCCTTCAGGTCCGCGTCTTTCTTCTTGAGGTACGCCTTGGAGGAGAGCATGCTGGGGGTCAAGCTGACGGTGAGAGGCGACCGGTTTCGCTCCACGGTGATGGCCTTGAGGATCGGCTCGCGTACGCTGCACTCCATCTGGTAGATTCGACCGATGGTAACCGGGTGACGCTTCGGATCGTAGCGAGGGCTCCGCTTCGGGCGAGTGGGTGGGCAGACGGCGGAGGCAGCGGGCATGGTGAGAAATGTCGAGAAATGAGAGTTGGGCGTTCCAGACGCTGTTAGGTAGTGTGAGCTGCGCGTACACGGCCTGCATAGATAATATAGGGGTCGCGTTACAATCGAGTCAAGAAGCAAAAGTACAACGGGCGTAAGTTATGAGGGTGAGACATGCACAATGCAGAAGCGCGTCCAAATGCGGCGTTTCTTGTGTGACCGTCGGTGATCGTCTGATGGCCGCCGGAAACATCATGATCTCTCTCTCTCGAGGTCGACCACCTGATCCTCACCGTATTCCGGTGCCAAGTTTGGGAAAGCACAGCCCGTGCGTTCCGTAACATGGCAATCGAAAAGAATTATCCCCACCACCAGCAGGATTTCTTCACAATTCCTTCTGGAGACCGTGCAAGGCGTGATGCACCCGGTACTCTGAGTGACCGTGGGAGAGGGCCGGGCGGGCACTCTGCATCCGTTAGAAGACGTCACCGGGATCGCCGCCCACCGCCCATCTGTCAACCGTCGGCATCGTCCCCGACGGCGACGACGACAGCGCGCCGTTGCGCGTCGAATATTAAAGCTATGATTTGCGCAAAAATACCGTTCTGATCGTCTCTTTGAGCCCTACACGATGTACATCTGCTGCTGAAGTCTCTGCACCGCGGATACCATTACACGAACCCTCCTGTTGCGCATTACTTTCTCGTAAGCCCCGGTAGAATATCTATACCCAGAGCGACTTAATCTTCATTAAGGTCAATGGAACGGTACTGTACCTTCTATACGGAGATAGCGCAGGAATGACGGCACAGTGATATCCACAGGCAGTCCTCAAAGTTTACAAAGCGGGAACTTGACTACGATGGGGTCTGTCTTACCATATGACTGGAAACTTATGACCTCATAATCGTACATCTGTACAGCTCGACAGTAGACGGTGCAGCGGGTATAGAATCTATGTAGCAATCGAAATGTGAGGTCCTTGCGAGATAAGTCACCAAATACAAGTATTATGAGCTCCAGTTAGCACTCATACCTTGTGCGCTGACTGTCTGTTGCGAGTTAGTCGCGGGAATGTACGTTGTGTTCGAGGTGGAGCGGAGTCCGAATACTGTTGTTCTCGAAGGACGGTCCTCACAGACCTATCCCGCACTCAGGAGCTAACAGAAAGGCGTCAGATACAAAGGAATAGAGCTAAAAGCGCCGTTAAAAAATCGTGACTTTGTCTCGATGTATGGATACTTGTGCTCGGACTCCCTGATCCTCGTGCCGCGTGCACCAGTACAGTGGACCTTGGCCTTCTAGTACCCCTTTCAGCACTGAAGAACCCTCTTATTTGGCTTAATAGTCCCATCACATGGCACAAATGACGTTAATTTGGCCATATACCGGATGATCTACCTGCAGATTGCAATCTGGTATAGATCACAAGGTCACACGGCTCTGGCCCTAAGGTAAGCCTCTACGGCGGTGAAGAACTATTGGAAGGGTCTCTATTATACTTTTTGTATGGGTATTTGAGTTTTTGACTGCGCCAGACGCGAGGTATTCTTCTATCATCTTATTTATACAAATTACTTCGTAGTCGGGCAAATTATAATGTAAGAGGTCAGGTACCGGCTCTATACTACTCTGAATGGTAATTCAATACGCCGTAAGTAGTTGCAAGTCGATCGAATGTTGATTGGCCTGGATATGCCCCGAAAGTCGGGGTTCTTCCACTTTGTATCTTGACCTCCAACCACGACGTACTCGTGCGTCGCATGTCGCCGCAGCAACTCCACACGTCGTGAGGCTTATCCTTGGCATTATACTGCACCGTTTATGGTGCTGTACTCGTAATACCTGGCCAAGGGCGCGTATGGAACATGATACACCGTGAATGTGGCGCAACACCGGTGCGCACCCCTTATCTGCATTATTGGGCCTGAACTAACGGCGCGTCACCTTAGACGTATTCTATATACCTTATACAACGCGCACAAACCGTTGCGCAGGTCGTCCACAGCGCGATTCGTGTTGCATGCCATGATATGTCCGCCGAGGGCTTTAGACGGACTCCCCCCAGCCCTGTACGTCCGCCCACACGCGTACTTGCTCATAGCTAATCATATACGCCCTGTTAAACGTCTACCACACTGTCTCGCATGCGTACAGGTTGTGCCGCCGTGTTATGGAGCTCTAAGAGCGCCGTATTTCATCGGCGGTCCGGAGACTGATCCAGGTACGTGACATTTACGCCTCGTTTGGTTTGTCTGCGCCTCACTACTCATTCTAGGCGTAGGAAATATCGTATTCCCACCGCACAAGCGAGCTGAACGCATGTCGTTGGCTCTGGTATGGGCCGTACGCCCCGATTCGTGCTGACGCAGTAGCCGGCGCTCCATGACGACGATACGGTTGTGCACATGCCCGTACGCTCTCTCGCTACCAGAGGTCGCTAATACCTGTGCTAAAACACTTGAAACTGGCCCTTTTTCAGCTGTATAGGCCGCGCACGGCGCCCGCTGCCGAGGATCTCCTGCGGGCGCAACATCTCAGCCTACACAGCGAGGTACGCTGCTAGCCTTCTCGCCCCAGTGTATACTGACTCTATCGTGAGACTATGATGCCTATGAGTCGTAATCGTGCACCGAAACGCACGACGCACGCCCCAACTGCCTCCTCCGCTGACCTGAGATTACCTGGGAGTACCACAGCACTCACACGGGGTATCCTCGCTCCTACAGGGCTGCAGTTCGACATATCCTCAGCTTGAACTCATACACTGTCGGTTTACAGTGGGAATCATCTTCATGGCGGGAGGTCTTCAGTCCTGTGTGCGCTAGAATAGATACCATTGCAGAATCATAGATGATATTAATGTATAGAGCTCAAAGAGGCGATCAGAACGGTATTTTTGCGCAAATCATAGCTTTAATATTCGACGCGCAACGGCGCGCTGTCGTCGTCGCCGTCGGGGACGATGCCGACGGTTGACAGATGGGCGGTGGGCGGCGATCCCGGTGACGTCTTCTAACGGATGCAGAGTGCCCGCCCGGCCCTCTCCCACGGTCACTCAGAGTACCGGGTGCATCACGCCTTGCACGGTCTCCAGAAGGAATTGTGAAGAAATCCTGCTGGTGGTGGGGATAATTCTTTTCGATTGCCATGTTACGGAACGCACGGGCTGTGCTTTCCCAAACTTGGCACCGGAATACGGTGAGGATCAGGTGAGGTCGACGCGCTCTTCCGCGCTGTCACCCACTTCTGGATCGATACCAACGGCTTTGACACGATGGAGGTCATCGAGGCTCCCAATATCTACGACCGCCCTGGTCCCAACGGCACGTTCGTTGTCGTGGGGCTAGATCCTGTCGCATCCGTCGCCGGCATGAAGGACGAGCTCGCTACCGCTGCTGCAGCTGCCCTGCCCAAGCACAGATACCTCGCAATAATTGACACAGTAAGAGCTCATGCCCTGTATACGTTTATGCTCATTCGACTGTGTACAGATCGGCCATGCGGGACTAGAGCTGGCTCGTGGTCTACCAAAACTCGAGTACATTTTCGCCGGGGTCGGTCGCGGGCTACCCGTCGAAGAGTGGCCTGCAGTCGCCATATCTCCTGCGCCGTCTACCCGCGAAGAGCGACCGACGCTGGTTCCCTCGGCCCCGCTCCCCTGGTCCGACTGCTACGTTCATACCTTCGAGAGCTTCGACGCTGTGGTTTCGCGCATCTATACATGTTCGCCGAGCAACATACGCCTCTCGGACGCCGACATGGACGTCATCCTCGAATGCACGGCGTACGACGGTGTCCGGCGTGGCGAGGAGAGGGAAGCAGCGGCAGAGGCGGCAGGAGAGTTGGACGCTGAGGACGCCGCAGAATCCGGTTCTGAAGGATCCGACTCTCAGCAGGAGTCGGAGGAAGAAGTAGACAGCGCGGGAGCGGTGTCGTCCTCAGGATCCTCCGTGTCGTCTATCGCTCTACCGACGGCCCCCATCGCCCCGGCCCCATTCCAGCCTCAGCGCATGGACTTGCACGTCGAAATGTGGCTCGACCTCACTGCATCGCACGAGCTCTCTACGCCGCGGCAACTCAGGTCGGATCTAAGGGAGCTAAAAAGGTACATTCTCACCCTCGCCCGTATGCGTTAATTCTGAATCGCGACGAAGGATAGAGACTGAATGGGCGAAGCGAATAGCTGAGGCCATCGTAACGAAACGTCCGCAGACGGCAGCGTGGTTACAAGGTGTCGCGACTGGTGACGAACCTCCAGAAGCGTGAGTGTATGAGGTCCTATTGGTCGAAGCTGACGTCGCCGTAGTTTATCCCGCCCAGCTTCGGACGATGGCATGCCAGACGACGTAGAGGTTGCCCCTGAGGACGCCATTGACGTCCGCGTAGAGAAAGGTGCGGCTTCACTCCCCATTTAGCCCTGCTAACGCTCTGCTTCAGAGCGGGCTGAACGACATGCACGCCGTGCGGAACGCCCCGATACCGTGGAGGAAGGTCAACTATCCCCGGTCGAACGTGAGCTCATGTTACCAGTCTCTCCTCAGGTCACTCACACCGTCACAGCGCAAGACGAAAGCGGTCCTCATGGTCCTGTCGCCGCGTCCAAAAACGGTGCGCCCACTGCATCCCCGAAGCCTGACCTCGAACTCATGCGTGGCCCTCTTCGTCAAGAATCCTTTTTCCAGCGTGCATTCCAGCGCCTCCAAACCGCGCTGGGCAGGATTTCTGCAACGCTGCGGCGATTCTTGGGTATGGAATCGTTGTCAAAGTCGAGTTCGAAAGACCGTTGACTCTGACTCACGTGCGCGGTTGTTGTGCCTGGGCTCCGCGTTGTTGCCGGAGCGCCATGTGGATCCGGACGCACTACCGCTTTCTAATATGGGTTGTTCTTCAAGTCGTGCGTTGCTTCTGTAAGTAGCCACGTTCTAAATGTATACATAGTGATCTACAGGGCGTTGTCTATTCTCTCCTGTATTGTCCTCGAGAATGACCATTTAGGCGCATCACGCTTGGACCGATTCCGCATGACGACGAGGGCACGGAGTTACAATGGCCAGTACACAACATCGCGATATATATAGGGGCTGACGACGTTGGTCAGCAACTGGCGTCCCATCTCCCACGTGAGCGTTTGAGCGATGGAGGTCATAGAGAACCCCAGCATCCAGGACCGACCAGGACCTAACGGCACCTTCGTCGTAGTAGGCTTGGATCCTGTCGCATCAGTTGCTGCGCTCGACGATCTGAAGCCGCGGCCGCGATGCCAAAGAGCAAATACCTCGCAATTATAGATACAGTAAGTCCTTGAACCGCAATGGCGCCTTTACAGTACTCACGAACGCGCAGTTGGGCCATGCCCGTATCGAACTCGAGCCTGGTTTGCCTAAACTCGAATATCGGTTGCTTTGCGTCGGGCGCGGTCTTCCGGTCGAAGGCTATCCTGCCGTGCCCTTGGATCCAGCGCATTCCGAGTCGTTAGAGCGGCCAGCCGTCGTCACCTCCGCTCCTCTTCCTTGGCCGGATTGCTATGTCCACACGCTGGAGGCGTTCACCGCCTGCATCTCTCGTCTTCACAAGAGCCCACAGAACGTCGTTTCGATCTCCAAACAAGACCTCCATGCCGTCCTCAAGTACTCAGTCTACGATCAGTACCGCCATGGTCAAGAGAAAGTGGCCGCTTACGAAGCTGCTCAGGCGGCGCGTCCTGCAGCTAGCCAGCCCGCCTATCCTGACGACGTCGACGCATCGCCTGCTCACAGCGTACACTCTTATTCATCGTCTTCTGCTTCTGGCTCTGGTTCAGATTCTGGGCGGACTGCGTCTCCATTCCAACCTCGACGCATGGACCTCCATATGGAGATGTGGCTCGACCTGAACGCGGGGCATAAGTTATCCGACCCCAAGCTTCTGACATCTGAGCTCGACCAACTTGAGAGGTATGTAGTCTTCACTTTACTGTAGTCGTTACCTTGCACACACATCTGAATGTTCTAGTATTGAGAAAGACTGGGCTATGCGGATCGCGCACGAAATCGTGACGAAGCGGCCGCGAACATCGGCGTGGTTACGAGGCGTCGATGCTGCTGGGGATCCCGAAACCGCTGAGTGAGTACTTCTTCAAAAGCATCGACGCAGCTGAAGATCTTGTAGTGTAGCACCCCCTGTGGTAGCTGGAGGGGTTGGGACGGAAGATATCGATATAGGGCCGGAGGACGCAATTGAGCATAGGATTGAAAGGGGTACGCTCGCTATTGCACCACTCTCGTCGTCTTCTCTCTGACTATCTCTGCGTAGCTGCGAAGAGCTTAGAGGGCTATCCTCCTGCGAAGTCTAACCCGCGTACGTTCAAACACCATACCCTCCCCGCGGATGTTGATCTCTTACAGATTATCCAAAAGTGCGTACTAGTACTACCGCCACCTGGTCAGCGAAAGCATCCGCTCTTCGTACCCGCAGTAAGTGCCTCGAGCCGTCGCTTTATATAAAACTGAGGACAACTTCAAGCATGGGATCTCGCGCAAGCGCTGGCCTCTCGCGTCAGTATGTTCTTGATGTCGCTCGCGAAAGGTTTCGCAGGTGGGACGCGAGGGCGATCTCCAAAGCCGAAGAAGAGACCTGACAATGCGTGATCATGACGCCACGGTCGCTGTGCTTCCCGCCGTTGCAGCGCTTGGGCCGACTATGTTGTACCTCGCATCCATGTGCATGTCCGCATTCGGTGGGTTGTATTCCCCGTTGCTGTGAAGTACAATAGCACACGCGTCTACAACAGGCTCCTAGCGCAGGATATTGACATTGTTCAGGAAGTGATGTCGGTATAGTGAACAGAAATATACACTCTTATCCCCGGTATAGCTTGGCAACCGGGTTGTTTGCTGATGTTGTGTGACTCTCCTTCTCGACGATCATGGCTTTCGAAGACGTGTCGAGTTGTGCCCTGTATTCGCTATTTCCGCTACTGGTTCAGGGTATGAAAGAGAGACAAACACAATGGACGGCATTGCCGAAACAGGCGTGCTTGTTCCTCCGGTGATCGCGTTTTGATGTCCGAGGAAATGATTTCTCCCTCGCCCTCTTCGACGACTGTTGTCTTTCCGCTTGCTCTGACCGCGTCGGCGTCGCAGTATGGTCGTCCTGGAGAACCCTAGCATCGATGACCGCCCAGGTCCGAACGGCACCTTCGTCGTAGTTGGATTGGACCCTATCGCCTCGGTCGCTGCTATGCAGGACGAACGCGCTACTGAAGCCGCAGCCGCGATGCCAAAGAGCAAATACCTCGCAATAATAGACACGGTCAGTCCTACGCGCGGCTCAGACGACTCAGGGATGCTCATGTGTATGCAGCTGGGACATGCACGTGTCGAGCTACAACCTGGTCTCCCGAAGATGGAGTACCTGTTCTTTTGCGTCGGTCGCGGCCTTCCACCCGACGCAGAGTCTGCGGTCGCCATTCACCCAGCTGCGGGTACCGCTGCGCGTCCGGCCCTCGTACCTTCCAAGCCTCTTCCATGGCCGGACTGCTACGTCCATACCATCGAATCCTTCGAGGCCGTCATTTCTCGCATTCACCAGCGCACTCCAATCACCGCCATTTCTCGAGAAGACGTGGGAACTTTGTCCGACTACGCCACGGACGACGAATTTCGCGTCTCCCATGCCGCTGCTGCTGCTGCTGCTGCTGCTGCTGCTGCTGCCGCCGCCGCCGCCAAAGCAGCTCCGCACCCAGGAGACATCGAGCCGGCGTCGGAACCCTCAGTCGTCGACTACTCCGAGGCATCTGCCACCTCGACCTCGAGCGTAGAGTCTCCGACGTCACCTACTGCAGCCTTAGAACCCCAGCGTTCGCCCTCTCCACATCAACCTCAGCGCATGGATCTTCACATGGAAATGTGGCTCGACCTCGACGCCGGTCACGAGCTGTCCGATCCAAAGCTGTTGACGTCGGAGTTAGCACTGCTTCGAAGGTGTGTAGCACTCGCTCAGCTTGATATTTGGCTCTGACTGCTCAAGTATCGAGAAGGAGTGGGCCCAACGCATCGCGTACGACATCGTTACGAAGCGTCCGCGCACCTCTGCGTGGCTTGACAATATGGCTGCCGCCGGCGAGCTCAACGATGCCTAGTGCGTTTTGTCTTCCCATTGGCCAACCGCTCCTAACGTTGTCGTAGTGCATTACAGGTGCACGACGGCGCCGAGGCGGAAGATGTCGACATCGGGCCTGAAGACGCAATTGAGCATCGGCTCGAAAGGGGTACGTTGTTGTCTCGTCAGCTTCGCGTGCCCCTTACCTGACATTCGCCTCGCAGCAGAGAACGACGCAAAGGGATATCCCCCCTCGAGGCCTGGACCTTCCCCGCACGACGGTACGATTTAACGGCTTGCGTTTCTTCTCTGCGTGCATTATGGTAACCTTTGACTCTCTTTCGTAGATGAAGACGAAACCCGCAGCGGATCGTCCTGGAGAATATCCGCCTTTGCCGTCCGTGGTACGTGCTGTGCTGTATATTCTGTCATGTGACTGACCGCGCCTTCAAGCATCACGTGCTGTACACGGGCTCGCGTCTCGCGTCCTCGACTCGAGGTATACTCTCGTGAGGCGCATGACCGCGATGCGAAGGCGATCGGTTAATTCAGAGAAGGATCCATGATCATGGCCTGAGGGTCATTGTGACTTGTTGCAACGCTTAGACCGAGCATGTACTACTTCCTGTGCCTCATCCATGTGCTTCTTCGCAATCATTCTCTGGTCGTTGTTCCTCGGCACTCTCCCATTCTACAATCGCAAGGATATTTTGACAATTAATGGACGCTTGCGAGCGACCGGTCTTGAGCATCATGATCCTCGTCTCTTGTCTTGACGCGCTGCTCTGAGATTCACATCTTCGCTCACTCAAGAGACTCTTAGTAAGACACGATGCGACTAAGGAAACTTCACGTACACTGCTCCTGCGATCGCCGGTGTCGTATATACATCTATTCATGAACCACGAGCTCGAAACCGAGAGGCACTTGATCAGAGTTCAGGAAGGAAGCTGGCAGCGAGACGGACGAAGTTGATTTCCCGCATTGCGACGAAGTCCGAACATACCAGGTTCGCGCTACGCGTTTGTGGAACCAACTAGCCGCTCCTGACTTTGATTCAGGAGACGTGACTAAATTGAATAAGGCTGCTCACCTGTCGAGTGGTCATGATCTTGTGAGCTTGCTCGGAAGTGAGGATTGCGTCGAGACTCTCGAAGAAGCTCGGGGAGAAGGACGACCCTCTACACGCCGATTCGAAAGCTTCTTCTTCCAGCGTAAGAGGGGCAAATGCAAGCAGATTCTTCATATCCTGGCATACGAGCTTGTACATGTGGGACCGGGGTCTCGTGCTCCAGTGTCTTTTCTGGCACTCGCGCGAGCAGTAGCGCACGAGACGACAGGACCCGCATTTCTGAAGCCGTCCGCCTTCGACCTCGCGCGCGTGCCTCTTGCACTCCGGGTCACTGCACTCGACGCTGTTGCTGATCTCCTTGAGGTTTTGGTATAACCCTGTGAAGACAGTTCTGCGCGCCTCCACGGCCAGATACTCGTCCAGAACCCGCTGCGAGAGTCCATCGCCTCCAGTCGCAAGGGTAAGGCCGCACAGCATCACCATTACAAGCTGTTTTAGGTCATGATGCATCGCATCGAGACAGTTCCACGCAGCGTCGAGAGCTCGAATGAGCTTGAGCTCCGAGCCCCGGGCGAAGGTCATCCAGTCCTCGGTTTGCGCGCCTACGCCAAGTCCGATGACCCGAAATATGTTGATCACTAGCCGGATACGCTCTGGAGGTGATACGGACATGATACCATTGCGCATATCGGCCGCCGTTGCGTCGAGCTGTCGCGCCATGATGTCGATACAAAGATGTCGCCCGTAGTCCATGAAGAGTTCAGGCATAAGCTCCGGACGGCAAACCATAAGGACCAGATAGAACGTGTAAAACGAGGGACAGATGTACGCCCATCGCTTCGAGCGCTCCGCCTTGTCGACCCAGCCGAGCAGCGTCACGAGGCTATCCTTGCGAGAAAGTGGAAGAACGTCAGCTGCAGAACGAGGCCAAATGCCTTTGCGACTGAAGAGCTGCGTGCTACAGAGCTTGGATGCTGATTCGAGAGACGTCCAGATTGGATACGCGAGGGCCCGAAGAGCGTCGTCCATGATATCGAGCACAGGCGCAGGAGAAGTAACATGCGACGCGCGACGCGAACAGGAGGCAGACACCTCTCGCAGGCTTTCGCGTACTACGTCCAAGTCGGGCTCTGAACGAGGCGTTGTGATAAAGATCATGATAGCAGTAAGTAACTCGTGATGCCTGTGTCGCAGAATGAGCGTGTTGTCACGGCGCGCAGGACCCTCTTTCAACAGCTATTGCATGGAGTACAGAGTACACTCTGTACAAAATGTCGGCTGCGGCGCATAATGGAGTTCGCGGAGCAGGCGCTCGGCGACAGCATCCATCGTGAGGGTCAGGAGGCAAGATGCGGCTGTTATACGGAAGCAACTCAGTTGAGTCAGTTCCGGATCCGGCTCGGTTCCGTCGTTCTTACCAGTGCCCAGCGCCTGGCTATTCCAACGCTTTTCGCACAATTCCGTGACAGAGACGATCGGATACATAGATCGTCACAAAGCGGGGGAAGACCGCGACCTGGCTAGAAGACGTTGAAACGGGGGAGAAACCTCCAGATCACGCGTGAGTTGCTGAGGGATGAGAGTTCATGCGCTTACATATTCGCAGTTCCATTCGAGCTATCTCTGGGATGTTGCTGCAGAGGACGGAGCGAGGTACGACGGTCCTCATGTCATTACGCTCGAGCTCGGTCCCTAACGTCTTTCAGCGCGAGCGGAACGGCGCACACGACGCGCGGAGCGACGAATCAGCCTCCAGGATATGCAGCCATACGATCAACGTACGTTTAAGAAGCGTTTCTTACTTGCTCTCATTCGTTCCACAGCGTTGTACGACGATGAGGTTGAGGATGACAACACAAACGCCAGCGACGACGAAGACCACCTTGAAGCCGAAGCACAACGTCGATCCGTATTTTGTACGTACATAGACTATAGTTATAACGCATGCTCCATTTGCTAACCTTATATTTCTATAGTGCTTTATCGCCGCGTCTATCTGTACGTGCGCGCAGGAATACGTCGAGCGTGGACAGCGCTTCGACGATTTGTCTCTTTACGTGGCTCAGAACCAAAAGATAGCCTGTAACACTCGTGTAACTGTACTCCATATTACTTCCATATCCTCCGCGTATTCAAAGAGGAATTTTATGACTTCTTCGTAACTCTAGCCCCCAAGATGATGCGTAAGGGACCTCCTCTCGCCATCGTAAAATCTTGGACGGTCTCCTCCCAGCGCTCGCTTCCTGCAGCTAGTCGCAGATGGAAGTGTCGAAATAGGGTGCACACTGCGATGCGAAGCTCTTGATACGCCAGTTGTCGTCCGATGCAAGATGTATTTCCAGCGAGGAAGGGAATGCAGGCCTCGGAGTTGGCATTCTCGCCCGTCAGCCAGCGATCCGGGTTGAAGAGATCGGAAGTAGGGAAGTAGTCCCCGCGGCGCTGCATAGAGAAGGGATTGACAGTGACTGCCGTGCCCTCTGGAATAAACCTGCGAGACTTCATCAATATAGTGGGTTTCGGATATTGGGTTTGACCGACCAGTCGCCAAGTTGAGCGCCACCGGATCCGTCCAAAGGCGAGCGGCGTCCTCCGCTGGGGACTGGAGGGGCAATCCGCAGGGTCTCGGAGCTGCTGGTACGTCAGCGTTATGCAAACTGGGAGGGACAGAAAGACGCACATTACAGCATCGAGAAAGGGGAGTCGCGCAGTAGCCGCGCTTTGCGAGTCTAGTGGAGCAGCGTCGACGTCTTGTAAAAGACGGGAGTATACAGCAGGATCTTTCAGGACGAAGTACAGTAGCGCTGTCAGTGCGGAGGCAGTTGTGTCGGCGCCTATTATGAGGTGATCAGAAAGGTATCCGGAGGAAAGGGAAATAAACAAACCTGCAACAAGCAGCAGAGCGGTGTCCGCCACCAACTCAGATTCTGGTGGCGCCTCATGTCCATCTTCCCCACTCTGCGAAACCCATGAGCCTCTCCTAGGATGTGAGCAGCAGAGGTGCGCACAAGATAATAGAATATATCCCGCTTCTCGCCCTTCGGCTGGGCACGTCGCCAGTCCAGTCTTGTCCTCGCGAATCGGAACATCTTCTGGAAATCATCCGTCGCGGGAGCAGGGAGCAGACTCAGGTACGGTGTCAACCACGGCAGATTCCCAGAGATTGTGCCGAACCTGACACACAAGCACAGGGTGGCGTGAGTGCGACTGAATTGAGCGGCTGCTTGCACAAGGGTCGGTGAGGGCACGCACCGAGTACCCTTAGTAAGAGTTGAAATGAACCCGTGAGAGTCGCCGTCTATGAGTGTGTCAAAGCCGCCCCCAAACCTGCAATAGCAGCGGTTAGCCGGCGGAGGATGTGCGGAGACGAGTAAGCCACGAACGCAAGGTCGCCCATAACATCGAATCTGAGTAACACTGTCAATGAAGGAGGCCGGTATAGTAACAGGCGTACGCACGCGAAGCGTGAGAGCCACGGCGAGATGTCGACTTCTGCCTCTTTGCCGTGGCCAAGGCTCGGCGGTGGAAGCAGCCCTTCCAGTGCCTCCGCAAGCATATCAGCACGGCGTACGACGTCCACTTCGTAAGCGCGGAGCGCCTGTGGCGAGAACGCTCTCGCCCAAACACGCCGCCGCGCAGCATGCCGAACGACGTCGCGTTCATTGAGAACGTGCGATCCCACAGACTTGTTCTTGCCCGAATCGTAATCTGGAAATCGTCAATACAACAATGCACGCGGAAGGGGGGCTGAACTTTACGCACTGACAGAGCGCTGCCATGCGGATCCGGGAGAGCCGAAGACTGTCTTGACTGCGTCTTTGTCGGATACAGAAAGCGCGTTCGGACCTTCAAGGCGGAGGCGTCAGTTCTGAGTCCACGGGACCCAGTAGCGGGAGGCTTATGGCTGCTCCGTACGCACCGACGCGAACGAATGGCCCGTATCGCTCGTGCAACTGGCGAATGTAGATGTGTCGGCGGCCGGTACTCGTTATCCAGGTCATTCGAAGCATCGATATCTTCTCGAGCATTGGGCCCGGAAAGCGTGCGAGTGGGTGGAGTGGGGAAAGACGATATGCGACGACGGAGGTGACCAGAGTCGCCCAGAAACAGAGGAGACCCACGAGCAGTGGGAAACCCATGAAGAGGGATATTGCGCACGGTACAAAGAGGAGGAGTGCGATGTGAATCGAAGGCGTCCATGGTTCACATTTCATGAAAATGAGATGAACGAGAAGTGCTGTGATGACGAGGCCGCAAGGCCCGATATCGGACAGCAAGAGCATTGTTTCTCGTCAGTCGCTGGCGATGTTGCATTGCCCAAGGAGCGTGCAGATATAGTACCTCGGAACCTATCATTCGAGTGGAAGCATTACGTATCAGGTCTTCAGGATGCACGTCAGAGTATCAAGCTTGATGCCCGCCGTCAACGAAGAGTGTCCTCGAGCCGGCGTTGCAAGGGAAGCATCGGCCCTTCAGGAGTGGCATGTGCTACGCAGGGAAGCAACTAGTGCGCTGCAGCTCCAGTGGGAGACATAGAGAACGAGATGACGCTGGGTGTGTCGGAACGACCGCAGGCAGTTGGCGGTGGCGAAGATCCCTGCCGCAAGGATGACGAGAGCCTGAAGAAACACCCCAGACGCTCAATCACCGAATAGAAGGTACACATGCGCCGGTGCGAACAGCTGCCGATAGAGGTGCATCCCAGGAAGAGAAGCTTTGCCTCTGGAAACGCTCACGTCCGCCAGCGTCTGACACGTAACATGGAGATATCCGGGTTGAGCCTCGAGGTCGCAGAGTCTGTACATGATGCCGGGCGCTGATTGGGACCATACGGTAGTTCATGGAGCGGAGCAAGATGCTTCAGGATCCGACCATATTTACTTCCGGATCCTCTTCGCTTCCGTCAGGTTCTTGCCTCCGCCCACGTTTCCAGTATCTGCCGCAGCAGACCCTGGTAAGCATACTCAGGGCTCAGGAAATCAATGATGGCCTGACGTCGTCGCACTCAGGATAATTTAGTCAGCGCCGTCGGGAACGCCGCAACAGTTCCTAACTTCTCAGCTCCTGCCTCTCACGTCCTCCCGCCATCTAGCTATGGAGCGCCCATGGCCCGTCGAGATCCTACTCGACATCTTTGAGCGCATAGCGGAATGGGACACAAAGACCTACGCCGTCAAGCGCATCGCGGCAACGAGACCCGCGTCGCTCGCTGCCTGCACACGCGTATGCCGCGCATGGAACGGACCCGCTACGATGGTGCTATACCGGGAACTTAGCTGCATATCTTTTGCGGATCATGACTCCCAGACTTCGACCATGTCGTGTAGAAACGCGAACCGGTTACTCCTTGCTACCTTGAGCGCACGACCCGAACTGGCTGCGCATATCCGGACCTTCCAGCTGGGCTTCGGAACAGACTGCGCGCGTACGCCCCCGATGCGGTACGGCTCGCTAGACATGATGGTCGAGCTGCTTTCATTGTGCCTCAACCTCATTCATGTCGACATCATACTGGGCTGTATCCAGCTCGCCTATCCCCAGGAGCTGGCAAAGCTCAAACAGCCAGATATGCTACTGCTCTCGAAGCTTCGGCGCGTACAGACCCTAACGGTTCGAGGTGTCGAGGATCACGCCTGCGAATTGATAGAGCCAGCGTCGGACGTGATACTCCAATTCCTCAAGGTCTGGCCTAGCGTACAGATTTTATCCGTCAGTATCGCCGATAGAACGCGTTCGCGCTGGTGGCTCCCCCCGACCCTCAAAGCGCCGCATGTTCTCCCCCGGCTACGCGAGATTCGACATGGGAACACATGTGGGGATTATGCCATCTCGCCACTCCTTCCCTTTGTCCCGAACCTCGCCCACGCTCTCCTCATGCATCCGTCGCAGGAACTCATCTCGGAATTGCCGCTGTCGCTGAAGCGGCTGTCTTTGGGCTGTTTCACGTGTCCTCTGGAGGGGCTGGACTTGCAGCGACTCTCGCAAATGCACTGTCTTGAAGGCATCTCTCTCTGCGGCACCGAGGTCGACATCGAGTTCGCCCTCTCGTATCTTGATGCGCTTCCAGCACAGGGAATTCAGTCTATATCCCTACCGATCCAAGTATTGGCTGTCGCAGAGCTACTCGTACCCGCTCTAGCTCGTTTCCCTCGGCTTTCTGCAGTCGTCATCCGCGCACGGTCTCGTCTCATTTCTCCAGAAGAGGAGTTGGAGATTATGACGGTCAAATCTCTTTTCGAGCAACACGTTCGGCAAATTGACGTTGTCCTCGAACCGGTGCGTGCTTCCATTGCCTATCATTTTTCTTCCCGTCTGATCGACATTCGTTTTCCGTTATAGTTCCTCGGCTGGGATGATGTGCCGAGGTTCATGATACCTGCAAGGAGACCGTGACGCGATTCTTAGTTCTCGAAACCCGCTTGTAATAAATAGACGAGACGTGGTCTGCTACGTTCACTCGGCAGCTTCAGCCCGTTGGGTATCTGCTCCGAGTCTGTACAGACGTTTAGTGACCGAGCACAGTCAGACTACATATACGACGCTTCCTACCATTCCACTCGTCTCAATTATCTCTGAAGCATCTTCGCTGTGGGGGACAATGCCGGGAGAAGGTTCCATACGACGAGAGGCTTTGTCGCTGCTGTCGAGCCTCAGCGGGACCGCCGGGACATGTTCTGCTTCACTGGGCCCAATTCGGACATCCCAACATCGCAGTCATGAGTGAGGTTGTATTCGGAGCATCTGAAGGATGTAGAAACTTCTTTCCTTCTGATGAAAATCTTGGGCGACGCTCGTTCTGAGTACCGATACTCATACTACCAGTGGTCTCGCCGCCTTAGGAGCATATCTGATACATACTACAGAGACCCTCAAACACTCGTACTCGGAGACTCCATTCAAGGCCTGGAATCGAGAGATCTCACTCTATACAACTCACTGCCGAGCGGCACGTGCACGGACCGACCAGCAGCAATCAAGGATCTCGCGCCAGAGTCGGCCCACATGCTCGTCTCTCCAGTCTGGACCTTACTGCAGCACTGATCAGGAAAATATTCGTGAGCGTTAGGCGTCGATCGCGGGTGAGCCGCTCAGGTGGTTTGCAATCGCTCTCAACGTCGAGGTAACAACTCGTAGAATGCGCAGTGAGGATTCCTACTGTATCCTTGCACGAGCGCCAGTACAAGTCTTTCAACTCATAAACTTCTGTCACGAGGGAGACGAGCAAATGGACTTGAAGAGCTATACGCACGTCTGGAAGCGGCTACAAGTTGCAGACTCTCAGGGGTCTGGACTCTGGACTGGCGACGGGCATCGCGGTCCTCAGGGATCTGCGATACGCCGGCTACTCAGAGCGATGCGAGTCGGAGATGCCGGCTAATTGAAACGGTGATCATCAGGCATGACCGCTTGACAGATGGATGATACTCATGACTGCGAGCACTGCGGGAGGTATTTGTCTTGGACTGCGCGAGGTGAGTCTTCGTTCACAAGGATCAAGGACCAAGTACTTCAACGTTACTTCATAAGAACGCTGATGGAGTAGCGGCCTTCCCCGTGCACCACTTGAACAGTACTTGAGCAGGCGTCAAGTTTCCCGGGCCGGGATTGTCCAGATCTACAACCGCGATGCATATCATAATCGTGCAGGCACGGGCGAGATTCAAATAGTGATCATATTCTGACCGCGGTCCGCAGTATTGGACTGCCAAGGAGATCTCGCAGCATCTAGTACACTGTCCAGGCTCGTCGCGACTATCTTGTACGTTCGACCGCCCGTCAATTGCCGCTTCTAGACTTGGGACTCTGTGTCAAATGCATCTTACCGGGGATCATACCTGATTGCCGACTGCGGAGAGTCAGATGGATGCATATGCGTCGGTATCTCACCGCCGTGAGAGACCGGGTCCGAGTGCAGTATAAAAGGTTGGAGCCCTGTCGACTTGAAAGCAACATTCCTCACCACCGCCCGCTTCAGCCACCAGTTCATCCTATAGGATGAAGCTCATCGCCGCTCTCGCTCTCGCCGTCCTTGGCGCGTCGTCCGTCTCCGCCGACTGCCGTCCGTTCAACACCACTTGCAACCGCGGCATCAACAGCTACTGGGGAAGCGACGTACGTTCTTCGACCGCTGTCTCCGTGAATCTCAACGGCTCATCCTCATTCTCTTCTGCAGTTCCAAAGGTCCATCAACAACATCCCGGCCGGTCGCGCTGGACACTTGCTCGGCGCCGATGGCTACAAGACCGGCGCGATTGTAGTCCACTCCGTCTGCGTCAGCTGCAAGTACAACGCGTATGACGATGAGATTAAGTGCATGGCACAGGTACGCGCCCTTAAGAAGCAATTCGTATCGTTTCATTGGCTGACTCCCGACTTTTAACCTGAAGGACATCATTAACAAGTGCGGAGGCGGCGACGCGTTCCACCGCGAGGCTAGGGCCCAAAATACCTGGTACTACGTTGACGCTGGCCCAGTTGGCTCGTAGATTCATGTCTCAGATGCATACTGGTAGTCATACCGCTGGAATGTCCGCACGGCACCCGGTCCTAATTACGCTTTGTGGCTTCTGTAATGTACACGTTCCCTGGCAATATCTCCTTCGTGTTGTTCTCTTTCGCGTGGAGTCCCCTCTAGCGCGCACCTAGGCCTGTTTACGTGCACAGTGCACTGGGCGGTAGCAATCTGTGTGTGACAGATTCATTCCAGAGAGCACAGCCGTCATTGTCCATCTCTTCTCCATGCAGCACCGCGGAAAGTACTTTCCTTCCCAAAATTTCTTTGACACGCTTCGCTGACTGACTAGCGAGAACGCTGAGTCCGAGACCTGCATCCCCTTGAAGTTCTCGTTGGGAATATGTCTTGCATCGGACGACAACTGGTGTATCAGGAGCTTCGCATCGCAGTGTGCATCTTACTTCGACACTTTCATCTGCGACTAGCTTCAGGAACCGAGCGCTGGGAGAAAACCGTCGAAGGTTTCACGATGGCGAGGGGAGGTCCCATCTTGAAGACTAGAGTTACGAAGAAGGCATGAATTTCTCGTTCAAGCAGCCGTTCAGCTACTCATAATAGAAACAAGATAAAAGTAATAATGAGTACAGCTACACGAGTATTACAGGCTATCCGTCGGGTTTGAGCTACAGAAAAAGAGGAATTGTCGAAGCGCTGTCCAAGCTCGACGTATTCCTTCACGCACGTACAGGTAGACGCGGTGATAAAGCACTATAGAGATATAAGGTTAGCAAATTAGGCATGAGCTGTATCTATAAACGTACCAAATCCGGATGGACGTTGTGATTCGGCTTCGGGTTGGTCTTCGTCATCGCTGGCTTTCGAGTTGTCGTCCTCAACCTCATCGTCATTCTCAACCTCATCATCATACAACGCTGTGAACGAATGAGAGTCAAGTAAGAAACGTTTCTCAGACGTACAGTGATCAGATGACTGCATATCATAAAGCCTGGATTGTCGCTCCGCGCGTCGTGCGCGACGTTCTGCTCGTGCTGAAAGGTGTCAGGCACCGAAATAGACAACGAGTAAGGTCGTACCTCGTTCCGCGCGCTCGTCAATGGCGTCCTCTGCAGCAACATCCCAGTCGTCCCCCAGGCCGTCATCAGACATGGCTCGAATAGAACTGCATACGGATATATCAGCGGAGGGACTCTAAATCGTTCAACAACTCACGCATCGTCTGGAGGCTCCTCTCCCGTGGAAATATGCTCTAGCCATGCCGTTGTCTGCGGCCTCTTCGTTACCATCTCGTCCGCCTTACGACGGGCCCACTCGTCTTCGATGCTTGGCGCGAGTCAGTACAGTCGCCGAGCCAGAGCGATATCGCTGCAGCGCACCTTCGTAGTCGCGCGAGGTCTGAGACTATCTGGTACGGGGGGCAGAGTTCGTGCGCCGTCGACAGATCCAACCACATCTCGACGTGCAAGTTCATTTGCTCAGGCTGGTACGGAGCAGGAGACTGGGGCCTCGTGGGTAAGATAGGGTGCAGCGGCGCCCATGATGACTCCGAGTCAGAGTCCCAGTCCAAGTCAGACTGAAAATCGTTCAAGTCGGCGTCCTGCGATACTGCAACCTCGGACTGCCCCTCCGCGTCGGTCGCGACTACGGAGTCCGCTTTGGCGACCTCTGTCCCCGGAGGGGCTGTGATTTTCCCCTTGCCAAGACGGATCTGGTCGCTGAGCGTATATCCATAGGCTCTATCCAGCTCTTCTACCGTAAAGCAAACGACCTCCGCTGACGGCTTGTGAAGGCGCGATATAATGCCGACGAGGTAGCCGAAACTGTCGATGTAGCAGTCGGGCCAGGGCAGCGGCGAGGATGCTACCAGGGGTGGTCGGTCTTCTCGTTGCGTTGGAGCAGGCGATACGGCGGACGCTGCCCAGGCGTCAGGCGGCAAGCCACGACCGACTTGCAGAAATTTGAATTCGAGTTTGGGCACGCCTGGCGAAAGTTCGATGCCTGAGTAACCGATCTAAGACGTGCACGCGTCAGTGTCAAACGTCAAACCCCGTCAATGGCTGGTTACGTACAGTCTCGATTATGACGAGGTACTTGCTCCTAGGTATCTTTGAGGCGGCCTCGGTGGCTCGCGCGTCTTTCATGGCCGCTACGGACGCAACAGGATCGAGCTGAACGATAGCGAACGTGCCGTTCTCTCCAGGACGGTCATAAATATCCGGACTTTCGATGACGCTCATCGCGCAAGTCGTAGCTCGAGTCGAGTGGGAAGGAGGGAACGCTCAAGTTCACGTGGATGTGGTTGATTATAAGCAGCATGCCTTGATGGGGATTGCCGGCCATCAGATCGACCACCGAGCGCTTTGGAAAAGCGGACGCCATTGTGCAATGTCTCACTCTCATCACAGATCCTTCTCTTCACGCTTTGTACTCATGGCAGGGACTCTTGAATGTGACTCTTGCACGCTTTGCGCTTTTACACTTACGCGGTATACCTACTACCCTCAATATCAACACTTTGCGCTTTGCGCTTTGCTCTTACACTTTGAACAAAGCTGCTCCAAACTCGTATATTATGCGATATGAGTCTACAAGACGTACAGAAAGACTATCGCAGCGCGCACCCCCTCCTCACCGACACCGCGTATCATGAGCACCTCTGTCCTGTCCGCGCTAGCTGGTACGGTCCAGCCGCCAACACTTCGGCGCTTCGATGCACGGCGCGATACTGTGGACGTCGGCCAGATTATCGTTGTGCTATGCTCAGTCAAAGAGCCAATCCTCAAGGCGATGAAAGCATACCACTCGATCGCGCCTCCGACGGCCAGCATGGTGTCTTTCAGGCAGCGCCTCGCGGACGACAACGTCGACCTGAAACCCCGGCCTTGCCTTGTCGTGAGCCGTACTCGTGACGACTTCATGATCGTTCCGTTCGCGACGTTCGAGGACAGTCTCATTACCGATCTCGACCTGCACACCCAACACTTCGCTGTTGCGGTCGGCGACACTCCCGCTTGGCCCGCAGAAAGGGAGAGGCTCTCCGTCAGTCCGTACTGGCCTGAATCCCGCCTCAAGCCCGTCTATGCGTTGGCGAAGGAAATACCTCTCCACAATCGGCTGTTTGGCGGTCTCTACCAACATTGGGAGCGCGACGTGAGGGAAAACCTTCTCGCCGATGCGAATGGCGATGTTGTCACGCGTTCAGATTTCGAAGTCGACGATCTCGAGATGAGGAAGTTCCGGCAACTGATGCAGAGGATCGACCGACAATACGAGAAGCTCACGCAAGGACAGCGTGCCGTGTACAACAAGTCGTGGGAGGTATGTGCTGCTCTACGCATATCACCGGAGTCCTGGGGTAGCTGATGTGCCCCGACAGGAGGCGGAGCAACGACGAAAGCAGGCGCAAGCTGACACGACTCGTCCACAGGCGGGGAGCAGTCGCGTACGTACAGAATGTCCTCGGTCACTGAGCGCGTCCTCAAAGCGCACACCCGCAGACCCGAGACAACGCATCACGATCCAACGCATCTCAGCGACAACGACGCGAAACCGGACCAAGAATGCGGGGCGGCGCCCCCGCCTCACATGCTTCGGGTCGTGCAGCCGCGCGCGATGCCGCTGCGAGCAGAGTGCAGACCAAAGGAAGCCGTTTTGCAGAGCTGAGCGTCGACGAATCCTGTGCGTACGTCTTCTGACTCCGGAGAAAGTGCTAATCCATGTCCCAGGGTAACATATCAGGGTCGCAGCCGGAAGAGGAGTTGCGAAGCAGGAAACCGAGTCCTTGAACAGCGCGCGCGAAGTTAGAGTCGGAATATCATGCCCCCATGTATGTGAGGATATGCGCCCCATGTATGTGATAATATGTGCTGTCCATGTAGTATGCCACCAAGTCCAATAGTAACCGACGTTGTCTGATACGCGCAGCGGAGAGTCGACTCATGGGCCGTGCTTCAGAACTTGGGAAGAATGTGCGCGCCAGCACCCTGAGTACGAATATGTAGAACAGTGCTCGTTGTTGAAATATGACAGCGCGTCGAAGAGCCGGTAAGGCTGGAGGGCACGGCCCAGAGATGGAATTTCTGAAGCGATCAGCGGGCATACATTTAACAGAGCAAGGTAACTAGTACCACAGTAAGAAGCGTTGGTTTGCTGTGTTTGCCGCGTCTAGCGGAGTGTTCGAAATACCTTTGAGAAATGGCCGGTTGGACCGGACAGGGCGGGAGGAGGCAAGAGGCGAGCCGATTCGAAACTCCGCCGCTCAACCCTGCTCCTGATTCCGTCGGCATCCATGATCAGCGCACGATATGTACACGAGCCACCCGGACTGTCTTACCGACTTCGTAGTATACAATCAGTTTTGCTCGCTCTGCGGCATCGGGTGAACTTTCAAACTCCAACTTGTGAGGCCTGCTGAAATCTCCGAGTCTTCGCGTGGATGGGAACTGCACATCGATCCTCCTGTTCACTATAACTCCCTACTCTTATAGAAGACAGTATCTACCGATGGTTCCGGCCACCGCTCGCCTGCAATCCCGAGCACGCGCTTCCCTCGGGTCCAGTTCTTTATCGACTTCCGTCCGTCCGGGGCGCTGTGGACACGTGTTGTGCGCAATCTTTGCCCTAACCCATCATCTTTGGTGCTTGCATGTCTTCCAACAGTCTGCGCATTCCTACCAAGTCACCTCTCGACAAGGCCATCCACGATCTCTACGATCACTATCGCGATTTCGATATCTCCGCTTATGTGACCCAAGTCTCGCCCAAGCCCCGATGATTCGGTGGTTGCGCTGACGTCCACACCGGCATGTGGTGCCCCGAGAACTATGTCAGACCAATCAAGGTCCGTCCGCATCTCATCCCCGTGGCTCCCAGAAGGCTTATTGGAACGCAAAGGTCGCAGTCAAGATGCTCCGGATTGCGGTCACCCCAGGCGCGGACCTCGGAGAGACGTCGATCTTGATCAAGGTCTCTACGTCGTTCTTCGCACACTTTCGTTGCTCATCGTAACTTTTTGCGTAGCGGCTGAAGCAGGAGATTTCTCTATGGCGCAGGATTCGGCATCCAAACGTCCAGCAGTTATGCGGATTGCACTGGTCGGCCTGTCTGCTTCCAGCCATGGTCTCAGTGTGGGAGGATAATGGCGATATAAATGCTTACGTCGCGAAGATTAGCAACAATCTTGATCCCGACAGGCTCGTAGACGTGAAACTTGGACTGGTATGCGCGAGGCTCTAGCATGCGTGGTCATACTGACTGCACCGTAGCTGATGGATGTGTTGAAAGGATTAGTCTACCGTTAGTATTGGTGACTTCCTTCGCCGCTTCAGACGATCTCACCTGCGCAGTGCATGGCCAGAACGTCATTCATGCTGACATCAAAGGGGTGCGTTCGACGTCGTCACATATTACCATAGACTCAACAGTTTATCAGGCTAATGTTCTCATATCTTCGGACGGAAAAGCACTTCTTACGGACTTTGGGGTTGCATGGTCGCGCGTGAAGAACTCGGTTTCGTTCACGTCCCAGCGGGCGCCGAGAGGGACGTTCAGATGGATGCCTCCTGAGTTCTTCGACGGGGATACTGTCGAGTATACCAAACCAAGCGACATATGGTCTTATGGCTGCTTGTTCCTCGAGGTGCGTCCTTTCGATAACCCGGCACGCTGCTGCACTTTCGCTCATAACTGTCATCGGGACACAGGTTGCGGGTGGTGTGATCCCTTATCACAACAAGACCGAGCAGGCTGTCGTGCTAGCGTTGTCGCGACGAGAGCTGCCCTCTCAGCCAGCGGCCATGGAGACTGCACTCTGGAACGTGGTGCTAGGCTGTTGTATCCCGGATGCCAGCCACAGGCCGGATGCGCAATCGGTGCTCACGATGTTGATCCTACAATTCTCAGGGCGAGGTATCATTCGTTCGCGCGTAGCCTATCAGTCGAGCCAGCAGACTCTGAAGGGGACTGGCCCGTCTCTTCGCGTGTCGGGTGTGGAACAATCTGTGTATCCTGCCGACGCCGTGGAGTCAGCTTCTTCGAACTCTGCTGGGTCGCGGTCCTCTAGCAGCGAAAGTGACAGCGATTACGAGGCAGCCGCTCCAACAACTCATTCTTTCCGACCGGAACTTACAAGCAAACGGTTCTATCGGCCAATCCTACCTCGTCGACGTTCTACCGCTTTACATTCGCCTGATGAACACCCGGTGATATCCAGTCGCACACCAGCTAGCTTTGTGTCTCCCATGACTCAACCGATGTATCCAGAGCAGCGCGGTGCTTCACAGTCTGCGGATACTACTGCTTCACGTCCTGCGAGAACCAGCCATTCGCATCCTATCGCAGCAGCCTCCGTCCCTTCACGGCTTCCAGGTGTAATCGCTTCGCGTCCTACAAGTATCGCCCCTGTTCGCTCGGGGGGTCACACCCCTCCCCGTTCTACCAGCGACATCCCTTTACGTCCTCAGGTCCGCGACAGCACACCGTATGGACCTCCGGGTCGGCAAGCATCGCTCGATGCGCAGCATCCTACCACTGTGGGTCATACAGCTCCCCCGCCTACCCTGCATACAACCAAAGTTCCGATCGTCTCCGAATACCGCGGACTGTGCAATAGTACAAGTCTCCCTCATGGTCCCCTACCTACCCCGCGGAGAGTGGCAACACCACCAGTGCTTGTCTCGAAGGCTACTACCAAGAGACCTCCCACGAGTGTTCCCAAGACTCCTCCATCCACTCCACAAAAAACTACAGCGCGGCTAGAGCCTGGGACTTCTAAGTCTGCGACAGACGACGACGACCGGCGAGCTGTAGAGCAGTACTTAAAGCGGGTGAAGGATGTCAGCACACGTAAATCCACTTTCGAAGAAGTCAGCACTCTATCTCGCGAGATTGGGGACTGGTTGAAAACGCGGGAGGCGCAGCGTTCGGAAGTTGAAGTGCGTTCTAAGTTTGCTGCGTACAGCCTCAACCACGACGCTGACTATCCACAATCAGTATCCAGCCTTGGTAGTTAGCAGGGACCTTCTCTCTTGCCTTCTCGTCAACGCTTTCAGAGCCAGCGAAGCACTACTATCGGCGCAGAAGGAGCTGAGGAAGCTTCAAGATACAGTTATTGGCAAGCGGTATGTCGAACCCGCTTCCTCTCAACGTGTTGCTCCACTATTGCTTATTGATCGACAGGGGACAAGGAGCGTTTGACTGATACTTCGTGCCTCAGACTGGGATGGGTCGGCTTGATTCTTGTGTAAAACTGTATAACGCCTGACTGGGACGCAGTCTGGCACCAAACCCTATGCATATATCCTCTACCACTGCACTCTGAGATTATTCAAACTTTCTCAATGAACGGCGTAAAGAAGCAAGCATGGCTCGGAACGCATCTTGATCCGGGCTCCAAGTTCACGACCCATTACACGCGCGAGGGGTTCTGGCGTAGCATGTGGAAAGAGTTGTCGACCACAACCCATGGTGTAAAGCGCACGAGAATAACATCTGACACTCGCCAAGTGACATGTATAAGAGGCTAACCTTCGGTTCAGCCCCACCGAAAACATCGTCGAAGCGCTCTCAACGCTCGATATATCAGTCCACCCACGTACAAGTAGACACGGCGGGAAAGCACTGCAGAGAAGACGCAGTTAGCACTGGCACCGAGGTGCGCGTAATGAGCATCCGCGTACCATAGTCTCTCCGACTCGGAGGTTGCGCCTTGCCTTGATCTTCGGTATCTGCGAGATCTGAGCCGTTGTCGTCGCAGTCCGCTGTGGAAGGAATCAGTAGCGAAAAGGAGGGGTGCGTCCGACGTACACTGTTCCGATGCCTGCATATCATCAATTATGGGTTGTCGCTCCCCGCGTCGCGCGCGGCGTTCTGCTCGTGCTGAGAGGCGTCAGGAGTCGAACTTCGAGTCGAACACAATGACACGTACCTCGCTCAGCGCGATCGTCAACGGAGTCCTCCACAGTAACCTCCCAGTCGTCTCCAAGGCCGTCGTCAGAGATGGCTCGAATAGAACTACATACGAATATGTCAGCGCATGGGCTCGACATTGGTCAGGAACTCACGCGTCGTCTGGAGGCTCCTCTCCCGTGGAAATATGTTCTAGCCATGCCGTGGTCTGCGGCCTATTTGTGACGATCTCCTCCGCTTTACGACGGGCCCATTCGTCTTCGATGCTTGGTACAAGTTAGTACAGACGTAGAGCGAATAGTCGCACCGCACCTTTGTAATTGCGTGAGCTCTGAGATTATCTGGTGCGGGGGGCTCAGTTCGTGCGCCGTCGACAGATCCAGCCACATTTCGACGTTCAAGTTCATCTGTTGAGGTTGATACGGAGCAGGAGGCTGGGGTGTGGTTGGTAAGATAGGCGGCGGCGGCCACGATGACTCCGACTCCGAGTCCCAGTCAGAATCGTCTAGATCGGCGTCCTGCGATGCGGCAACCTCTGACTGTTCCTCCGCGCTGTGAGCGCTTTCAAGAGCCGTAGACTGTGCGACCACCGAATCCGCCTGCTCGACCGTGCGGGCCTCCCGTCTCTCTCTCCTGGGACGCATCTGGTCGGTGATCGTATACCCACAGGCCCTGTCCAGGTCGTCTTCCGTGAGGCAAACGACATCCGCCGACGACTTGTGTAGGCGCGACACGATGGCAATGATGCAGCCGAAACTGTAGACGTAGCAGTCGGGCCAAGGAAGCGGCGAGGATGCCACCAAGGGTGGACGGTCTTCTCGTTGCGTTGGAGCAGGCGATACAGCCGCCGCTGCCCAGGCGTCAGGCGGCAGACCGCGACCGACTTGCAGAAACGTAAGTTCGAGTTTGGGTACGCCTGGCGACAGCTCGATGCCCGAGTAACCGATCTAAGACGTGCACGCGTCAGTGTCAAACCCCGTCGATAGCTGATTGCGTACAGTCTCCATAATTACGAGGTACTTGCTCCTAGGTATCTTCGCGGCGGCCTCGGAGGCTCGCGCGTCTTTCATGGCTGCGACGGACGCGACAGGATCTAGCTGAACGATAGCGAAGAAACCGTCGGAACCGGGATGGTCGTAGATACTCGGATTTTCTATGACGCTCATCGCGCAAGTCGTAGGTCGTGTCGAGCAGAGGGGATGGCGGCACCCGCGTCGACGTGGTCGGTTAAAAGCAGCATGCCTTGAGGATTGCTTCGCCGGCCATCAGATTGACCACCGCTTCAGGGAAGCGTCCCATTGTGCATGTCTCACTCTCATCATACATGCTCTTTGTCTTCGTGCTTCGCGCTTTGACTTGATAGCCACAGTGTGCGGTGTCGTAACTTCCTTATACTCTCGCGCTTTGCGCTTTTACGCTTACGAGCAGCAGCAGACTCTCCCTCCACACTCTTTTTCGCTTTGCGCTTTGCTTCTACGCTTGCTCTTACCCCTTGCTCTTACGCTTTGAAGAAAGCTGCTCCCAGCTCCTATATCATGCCCCCGATGGATTCAGACGAACTTCCACCAGACTACTGCAGCGCACCCATACTTCAATTGCCCCTGCTATGAACAGTCCTCCTTCGTCCACGCCGACCGGTACAGCCGAGTCTCCAAGACTCCGGCGCTTCGATGCGAAGCGCGACAAACTCAAACCCGGGCAGATTATCATCGTAGAGTGCTCAGTAAAAGAGCCTATCCTCGACGCGATCAAAGCACATCACTCGAGCGCCCGTCCGACTGCCAGCATGGTGTCTTTCAGGCAACGGCTCAAAGAGGACCAAGTCGACTTGAAGGCACGGCCTTGCCTTGTGGTGCGGGAGGTGGGCGGTGGGGCGTTTATGATCGTCCCGTTTGCGACCTTCGAAGACAGTCCGATTACCGATCTCGACCTCCATACACAGCACTTCGCCGTCGCAGTCGGCAACACGCGCGCTTGGCCTTCAGACAGAGAGACGCTCTCCATCGCTCCCGACTGGCCTGAATCTCTCCTCAAGCCCGTCTATGCGCTGGCGAAAGAGATCCCCATCAATAATCGGCTGTTTGGTGGCCTCTACGAGCATTGGGAGCGCAACGAGCAAGGGAGGCTCATCCGCGACGACCGCGGCAACGTCACCACGCGCTCAGACTTCAAAGTCGAAGACTCCGAGCTCAACAAGTTTCGGCAGCTGATACGAAAGATTGCGCGACAATATCTAGCTCTCACTCCCGGGCAGCGCGCGCTGTACAACAGGTCGTGGGATGTATGTCCAGCTCTAGGCGTATAGCCAGTGTCTTTCTGTAACTGATATCCACTGGCAGGAGGCAGAGGAACGACATGAGCAGACACGAGCCGACAATCAGCAACCTCAGGGGAGCAGTCGGGTACGTGCAGAATGTCCTCGGCCTGCGATCGAACCCTTAACGCCCACACCTGAAGATGCAAAGCAACGCGTCGCGTTCCAGCGCATCTCAGCCACAGCGACGCGAGACTGCGCCAAGACAACGGGGCTACGCTCCTGCGTCCCATGCTTCGGATCGTGCAGCCGCTGCCGTGAGCGCGCGCGAAGCCGTTGCTCGCAGAGGACAGACGAAGGGAAGCTGGTTTGCACAGCTTAGCGTCGATGACCCCTGTAGGTATTAGGTCTGCGAGCTCCGGGGAAGGCGCGGATCTATGTTCCAGGCTGACATGCGCAGCCAGGAGAGGAGTTGCGAGATAGGACGAGGAGACTTTGAGCGGCGCGCATCCAGTCGAGCAGGTGCCGAATTAGAATATCATGCCCATGTATGTGATACTATGTGCTTTTCATGTCATATGGCCCCCGTATCAAATAGTGAACGAGATTATGCGATACCGACAGAGAAAAGTCGACCGAAACTCGGCGCGAGGTGGCAAGCAAGCCATTTAAAGCAGTGCTATTTGGCCTATGAAAGCGCGTCGAAGGGCCCGGCAATGCTGGATGGCAAGGCGCACTGGCGCAAGCACGGCGTAGAGGGAGTTTCTTTGGAATTTCTGAAGCGACAGGCGAGCATAGGTTTGGCGAGTAGTACCACAGTAAGAAGCGTCGGTGGTTCTAGCACGGGATTTCCGCGTCCAGCAGCTAGTCGCAACGCAAGTCCGTTGTGCTCGGATCATGACGGCAGAAGGCAAGGGGCGGGCGTATTCGAAACCCCGCTGCTGCACTCTTCTCCTGATCCGTCGTCGCGTACGGTACCGACGCCTGGCACGACCTTTACCCAGAAAATCAGATGTGATCTTCTGCAGTCCCGTCTTAAGTAGTCTTAATGCGCACCCCTGTGTCGTATCCAGTCTGACTCGGAAGCGTCGGAACTCGAGACCGGTACCGAGTGGGTATAGCTAGGGAGGAACTGCCTTCAACGTCCTGCAGAATCGAACATGGACGTCGTCGTCGATCCAAGTATTCGGGACCGGCCAGGGCCCGACGGCACATTCGTCGTGCTCCAGCTTGATCCTGTGGCGTCCGTTGCACCATTCCGAGACGACCTGGCCACCGCTGCAGCCGCCAAGCTTCCTAAGCGCAGCTACCTGTCTATTATCAAAGGCATACGTTTTCCCCTTACTTTGTACCAACGCTAACAGATGGCATCACCTCCAGCTCGGAATTTCCAGAATTGAGCTTGATGTCGGCGTACCGGGGATGGACCACTACTTTCTACCCGTCGCGCGCTGTCTTCCAACGGGAATCGAGGAGGGTGACGCCATTGCCATCCATCCCGCGGCTGCAGATACGCTCTCTCGTCCAGCAATTGTTCCCTCCGCCCCTCTCCCATGTCCCGACTGCTACGTCCACACGCTCGACGGCTTCAGTGGTGTCATCCGCCGCTTGCACAAGGCGTCTCCGAGCGAATTTAAACTTCCTATCGACCAGAAGGACCTTCTCACGCGCCATGTGATAGACGACAGTATTCAGTACTCGCATGTTTACAATCCGCACCACGACCCGGAACCTCTCACTGCGCCCCAACCGGTCAATGCGGTGCACGCTCTTGAGCATATCGCTGTGGCGCAGACTCCCGAGCTAGTGAATGTCCAGTCCGCGAGCCACAGCTTCGACAATACAACGACGGGATCCGACGACAGCAACTCATTCAGCTACGGTTCAGAAGTATCGCTTGTCGCCTTTCAACCTAGGAGAATGTCCGCGCCTGGAAATGTGGCTTGATCTGAACGCCGGGCATGAGCTTTCGCACCTGCAACAACTCTCATCCGACTGTCGGCAGCTGGAAGCGTGCGTTCACCCACCCTTTTTGTCTACAAGCGTCACTGACGCTGGCGTACCGCAGTGAGCGAGAGTCTCAAGAACGTTTCGCTATGGGGCACATGGCTAAGGAGCCTCGGACGTCTGCATGGCTGGAGGGCGTCATCGCTGCAGGCGATCCATTGGAGGAGAGGTAAGAGCCTCTACTGCGTCATTCCACGCCGCGTACCTGAACGGAAATTTTAGTATAATGTCGCCTACGAACGATGACTCCTACGACGAGCACCTCTCGCTAGAAGACGCAATCGATGTTTGCGTTGAGGATAGTATGTCAAAGCATGCTGTGTCGCTTGGCGCTCAATTGTCCGCAGAGCATCCACCTCCTGCGCAGCGGACGGTCTCTCTCGGCCGCGATGACGAACTGGTAGCTATACATCACAAAGGTGTGTACGCGTACCTCGCGCAGCGGCATGGCGAACACAGTAATTATATCCGTCCAGAATTGAAGCCTACGCGCCGTGGTTACCTGTTGTTCAAGGTGCAGATAGCTTCTTCGACTATACGAAGACGCTTTCTTTGACGAACTGGATCAAAGGCGAGACCGAAGGATGCTTGATAAATGCTTACTCAACTAGTGGTGCGCCCTTACTCGCGAAATACGAGACGTGTCGTGATGAACTCCTTCAGTGAATCGAGTACGCTTGCAGTAATGAAGAAACGAGCTGTAATGAACACTCCGAACGTGCAAACTCAGAGCTCTGGCACAGCCGCGCGGTATCTGCCTGTCAAGGGCGTCTCGGCAACGAGAGCCGTGCAGTGCTCACTGCTCTCTCCGGAGCTGGACGTTATAAGTAAGGACCCGGGTAGGAGGGCTGAAACCCCTCCGTCACGTCCCCTTCTCCCCGATGCGCTTTGTGGGCACTGTGCTTGCTGTCTCCGCGCTACTCGTCGCTCGCGTTGAGGCGCTGAACAACGGTGTCGCTCGTCTTCCTGGTATAAAACACACTTGGCAAGCTCTTCACCGCGCCTGACAGAACTTCGCAGTACTGGGATATAATGCGTGGAACGCGTTTCACTGGTACGTCGTCCTAAACTATCTGACAGATGTTGTGCTTATATGCAGTAGTGCCGCAACAGAATCCTCAGGCTGACACGCGACAGCGCCGGATATCCCGGTTCCTGGGCGAACGAAAAGCGGGACCTCGAGCTCTTCAACAAATGGTGCGCGCCAGTAAATGGGAAAGCACGGCTCTAGTTGGACCGTCTTTACCGTGATCATCTGCAGGGGTGTCAGTTTACTGAAGTACGACAACTGGTACGCCTTGAGTTTTTCTTTTGATCTCGGAGCATCGGTCAGATCGGCGTCGCAGTAACCTTCCGTCGGACAACATCACGCGCCAGAACGCAATTGGTCGCTACCAGAGTGAGCTTCCAACAGCAGTGATCTCTGCAAACTATATCGGGCTTAAGCTGGCATGTCGACTTTACGCAGTAATGAAGGAAGCCATTGCGGATGTCGCAGAGGAATCAGGGAAACCGCCTATCATCTTCAGTCTCTGCGAGTGGGGACAGGTGCGTAATCAACTACTTGCGAAGTAATCAAAACGTTAATGCACGCGCAGCAACAAGTGTGGCTATGGGGAAAGACGGTGGGCCAAAGTTGGAGAGTACGTCCGACTCTCAGCGACCCCATGATCCGCGTCCTGACTGACTGGCGGTAGACTACGGGAGATATCTGTGAGCTACAGTAAAACCGTCTTTGTGCGGCTTTCCGCTCACAGGGCTTTCAGCTCCCCAATGGAGCTCGCTCGCCAGCATCATCAACTTGTGCGCCGTGCAACTCTGCTTCCGCATTCTTTCGATAACATCGCGATATCGATCTAGCAACTCGTTCATCACAATGGCTACGGACTTCTACGGACGCAACGATATGGATATGCTCCAACTCGGAAACGGGAACCTGTCGCTTGATGAGGCGAAGGCGCACTTCACCGTGTGGGCGCTTATGAAGTCCACCCTTCTCATCGGGACAGACTGTGAGTTTTAGCTATAGTCCTAAGCTATCTCAGACATGAACCTCCAACTCCTTTAGTGCGCACCGTGACGCGGGAGATAGTAGATATCCTTACTAACCGCGAGATCCTGGCAATCAACCAGGACCCCGTCGTCGGGACTAGCATCTCACCCTTCCGGTGGGGCATCAATCCTGACTGGACATCTGACTCGCTCCATCCGGCTCAGTACTGGTCCGGACCCACCCAGGACGGGGTCGTTTTCATGCTAGTGGGTCCGAGTCCAAGTCCCCTCCGCATCTGAGCTGACTTTTGCGCCTTAGCTCAATGTAGAGGATACCGTGAGTATAACTCACTGCGTCGTGCCCCTGCCACATGATGACTAATTCACCCAGCCCGCGACGCTCTCATTCAATCTTACCGAATCTCCATGGATCAGGGCAGGACGTCAATACTCAGTGCGGGATCTATGGTCTCACACGGACGAAGGTATGTACATCGTATAACTGCATAGTGATATAGGCCTGCAACGCTGAAGCGGGTCCAGGTAGCGCAGTGCGTTCGTTCAGCCGCGACAACGTCCCGCCGCACGGCGTCGTGGCGCTCCTACTCAAAGACGCCGGAGACTCGCCTGAGCTAAAAGATGAGCCTGAGCCAGGGGACGTAACACCTGAGCCAGAGCCTAAGTGTGGCGCCTCGTGCGGTCCTGCCGTTTCCAGTACTGGTACTAGTGGGTCACGCAGAACTCGGATGGTGTACGCGGATCTACAAATGCTCGCGTATATGTATGTGATCATGACGATGCGCCTCTGACTCTGGTCCCCTTCGCATGGATTGAACGACGGTAATCTGTAATAGACGACTCGGAGGGAGGTAGTGCCGATAATACAAATGACACGCCCAGAAAGTAGTCGTGGGCGTACTAGAGTTTCGCACGTAAAGCTTGCCTACGGATGTGGGATTTCCTCCCAAGCTGTTCGAAGTCTTTGCTAAGCGGAAAGACGAAAGACAGACAACCGCAAAGCCTGCCAGTTCCAGATCACGAAGAGAGGAGAGGGGTCCAGTCCAGTCACAGTGCAGATGGAGCTGGAACACGAGGAGCGATGTTGCGCGGGGGGAACAGCAGGGAAGAATAACGAGCGGCGATCGACCAGGAAGGACAGACGCAAACGGGACGATTGTGCAAGGTGGAGCGACAGGGATCCCACGTGCTGCTCACGGCGCAGGACATTGCGAGCGAGGAGTGGACTGAGCGGGCTGACGGTAAACGAGAGGATCGGAGAAGTAATAAGGCTGATGCGAGGAAAGCGAAATGAGCAGGGATGGCAGCGGCGACGAGGCATAGCACAACGACGAAACAAACAGGAGATTAGAATGCCCAGGAGAAGAAAGGTGTACGTTAAGGAGGTCGGTGCTAGCTAGAATGGTGCGGCGACGTGTACAACATCCCCGTGTCGCGACAACGATGAGAACGCCGCAGTAATGCGGCAGTATGAGTACTCGCGCCGTGTCGGACGAGCAGGAACCTTGTTCCGTGCCGCAGGGAATGTTGAACGAGAAGGGAGAGTTCCGGCTCGTCTGTACGTTGCTGAGCTTGCTCAATCGCGCGTTGTGCGGAGAGGAGAAGTGCCAAGAAACGAAATCGGTAAGTCGCGACTCTTGTCTCTTCCCATCGCGCAAGGCGCAACACTGTAGCCGCTGTTATGCTACAGCTTCTCCTGTGCCACGTCATCTTCTCGTCATCGGCTCGGACTCCGTGGCCCGCGCTGGCTGTACCCATCTAGGCGAAGCCGGAAGCGCCGTTGAACGATATGGCTTTGCTCGCGCGCTGTGCGGTCATGCGTAGACATGTCATGCCCCGTGTTCTCAACGTGCTTACTGGTCCTCCTCCCAGTCACGATCGCTACTCGTGTCAGTCCTGCAGCGACCCAGGAGCCCGTTGCTCAATCTCGACATCAGTACTTTCGACCGATCTTCTGTCCCGACCGCCATGGCCCCGCCGCCCTCTCAGCAGCAGGGACCCGTAGCTATGAGCCGCGAGACCCAGGGTCAACAAACACCCACAAAATACAGACAGCAGCCTTCGCCACAACGACAGCAGCAGCAGCAGCAGCAGCAGCAGCAGCAGCAGCAGCAGCAGCAGCACGCACCCGCGCAGTACCAGACATACCGCCCCCCGCAACAGGAGCGGGAAGTGGATAATCATGAGTCCTATGATTCCAACGAGGAAACCGATGACTCGGATGAGGAGCACGCGGACCAGGTGCGCTGGCAACATACGAGGCGCAACCTTGGGCACTCACGATCTGCTTTTCATAGCGCACTCCACCCATGTACAGCGGGCAAGCTCACCATTCTCTCGCCTATGAGCGCCCGATCAGCAAGTATGCCGACCGACGCTTCACGACTGCGCCATACAGGCCGCCCCCAGGCATGGATACCGTGTCCGTGTCCTCGCAACGGCGACGCGCTCCATGATTGATACCACGTCCAGCAGCGCACGGCTGATACCAGTCCCGCCTTCGCGCTCTGCTACCCAGCACGAGTTCAACGCGTCTGTCGGTGTCGGGCTCGGGTCCTCGCCG
Organism: Exidia glandulosa HHB12029; assembly: GCA_001632375.1. Classification (NCBI taxonomy): domain Eukaryota; kingdom Fungi; phylum Basidiomycota; class Agaricomycetes; order Auriculariales; family Exidiaceae; genus Exidia; species Exidia glandulosa. The sequence goes on from KV425965.1 coordinate 130,976, forward strand.
TCCTCTCGCGCACAGTATCCGACAGCGTCGAACTCAAGCTTTGGCGCTGGCAGTTATGACAGCGGGACGCTCGAGGTCCCCCCGAGCAGCGTGATCTCCAACAACCGCGATTCGACGATGCAATCTGCACGACCGCCGCTCGCTGAGGACCGCGTCCGCATATTGCGTCTCGAGCACGAAGCGCAGACGAAGCGTGCACGACTGGAGCTCCAGGCTAAGATTCTCGATATCGCGAAACGGGAGGGCGACGCCATCGTCCATGGTGAGTAACCAAGTTGTATACTGTGCAGCCCTAACTCATGATGCTGCGGTCCAGGTTACTTGGAGAAGGACGAGTTTGACGCCGCGCGCGAACGCGCGAGAGGGGCGTTTACGCGACAGATGGAGATACTCGGTGGACAGTTGCGCGACGCTATCGCCTCCCGCCGCGGGCGCGGTGACACGCCTAGTGTCGACGTCTGGGAGGAGAACCTGCGGCAGGAAGCAGATCATCATGCGGCAGATCGCGCGTGAGCGGCGCGCGAGTGTCGGTAATGATGCACACGACGCCCGGCCGCAACTCCTGGAACGTCGGGCGAGTGGTCTGCAGCGGCAGCGCGAGGACGCTGAGGCACGAGAGCGTCAGATCGCACAGGAGCGCGGAGACGCATGTCGCATGGAGGCTGCTATAGTCGACGCGGCTCGTAAGCGTGAGGCGGCAGCGGTCGAGCGTCACCGTGCTGAGGTGCAGGCAGCGGCAAGGTTGTCAAAGTCTAGCGCGAGGACGCCACAGCGACATATCCCGTTGCCCATGGCGACGGTGCAATCTGACACGGAGACAGACGATGACGAGGCGCAGGAGGACGAGGACAGCAGTTCGTCTGAGGAGGAGCCGTTACCGCACTCGTCCACTGGCAGAGCACGATCGCGAAATCCTACGCTAGACTCACCTCCCCCCGCACCCGTACACCCTCGCCCTCATACTACGCGACAGGTACCGAAGATCGAGCGCAAGGGCGAGCCGCCTCCCATTACTCGATACAACTCCGATTCCCCTTCTACGACTACTGTGCCGCCGAAACCTAGACCTCCGGAGGAGGGTCTGGAAGACAAGCCTATACCTCACGAGCGCGAGCACCAGTCGTTCGTCAACGGGCGACGCGATGACGAGCGCATGAGGAAGGAGCGGGAGTTCGCACGTCGTGCTGAGGAGGCAAAGAATCGGTACCAGGAGCGCAAACGGGCGGAAGATGAGGAGAAAGAGCGTGAGCGGGGGCGCAGGATCGGTCGGCGGGGGGTCCTCCAGCTTCGTCGGACGTGGTAGCGGCGGGAATCAGAATTGGCGGGCTACCACTGGCACCTCAACGCAGCACCGGCGCTGGATCCCACCGCCGACGGCCTCACCTCCGCATAAAGATTCCTCCAAGGTCCAAGAATCAGCTGTCTGTCCCTCCAGTACCGTGACGCCGCCCTGGAAGAGCGCAAGTCGCCGCATTCAATCGGGTTTGGGTCGATAGATGTCGCGTATATCAATGGTGCGTTCGTTCTTCAGTTTGGAATATGGTGCAATTGCTTGACTTCATCATTCAGAGGCTGTTCGTACTGTACCACACCTTCCGGTTCCGTCGGTACTTTTATTCGAGCCTCCTGCATGTCCTGCGTCGTCTTCCAATTGTTCCCTCGATTCATATGTCCGACTGCTCGCAGCATGCGGATGGCGCAACGTGATCTATGCCTACCTCAAGCTCTATTTCCGACCTCCTGTGTCAGAAGAGGTATCCGGCACCCATCTGAACTCTGGGTTGACGACAATGGAGACGGAGACATATGACTTCGAAACCGTTATTGTCCTCGGGCCGGATGCAGAAACTCGACCGCTCACTGGGGTCAGCTCCGGACCTTCGCTGACATTGTGTGGCGTACGCCGATAGCTGTACACTGACAGCTAACTGCAAAATAGTAGAGAATTTCACATCTCTTCGCACACAGGTGGCTGTACGTATGACCCTGCAGCTAGACCATCGCAGGAAACTGACAGTCGTCATGAGAGCCTTCAGGTGGTGCAGAGTTGCCATTTCGGGGAAGGTGCGCATCGTCTTTGACATTTGACACGAGCACGAAAGCGCGCGAAATTCTCTACCATTTTGCAGTTAGCTGGAATGCAGCAGTTCTTCTTCCTGGCGCTCGCCAGTGGCAGCCTTCAATGTGTCCGGCTCCCGGGCGCTGTAGTTCTCCGTCGCGTGTTTGGACAGTATTTAGTCGCCTTTGACCCACCCCCACCCGTTCAACATGTCTGACGTTCAGAAACAGGTCGACCGCGAGCGTAGTGCTTTGCGGGCGCGGTACGTGGACATTGACCTTACGGGGTCGGTGTCCATGGATCATCCATTTCCCGTTCGCGGCGGAGGCTACTCGGACGTATACAGTGGGAGCTGGACGGGAACGGGTGACACAGAATCCGCAAGCGTACGTCTAGTATCTACGCTGGTGTGCGGTCCTGCGACGCTGATTGCATGACTGGCCTGTGCGATGATCAGGTTGCGCTGAAAGTCCTGCGGATGTCCATCATGCCAGCACAGTCTGACGCGAAGATCAAGATTGTCAAGGCGCGTTGCTTAACGTAGGGAGTAGAAACTTCGCTAATGAGCTTAACAGCGATTGCGCCAAGAAATCTCTATTTGGCGTCGGCTGCAGCATCCGAACGTCCAGCCGCTTCTGGGACTATGGTGGGACAAAGAATGGACGCTGCCCGCGATGGTCTCAACGTGGGAAGAAAACGGCAACCTATTAGACTACCTCGGCGGCCGATCTGGGACGATGTCTGCGTCAGAGTTACGCGCGCTTCAGGTGGATTTAGTGCGCTCGTCCACTGGCAACGTGTCCAGACATTTTCTAATAGTATCTTTTTAAGATAGACGATGTCTTGAACGGTCTCTCCTACTGTGAGTCACTATGAGTGACCAGCCAAGCATCTAAGCTCATGTACAACTCCAGTACATGGCGAGAATGTTGTTCACGCCGACATCAAAGGGGTACGGCCTAGCTGCTCAACCAGTTTCCCATTGACATAGCGCAGGCGAACGTGCTCGTCTCGTCGAAAGGCACTGCAATGCTATGCGATTTCGGGGTTTCCTGGACGTCGATCAAGTCTTCCATCTCTTTCAGCATGCGCGAGTCGACCCGAGGAACGAACGTCTTCCTAGCCCCCGAGCTTTTAGGAATCGACGAGTCGCCGGAAGATGACGCGTCTCTTCCGTACAGTTTCGCAAGCGATGTTTGGTCGTTCGGATGCTTAATCTTCGAGGTAGGCCTTAATTGCCCTCTTTAAGCTATCATGCGTTCCCTGATTCGATACCTAGGTGATGACGGGTACCGCGCCTTGGCACGGTAAAAGTTACGCTCAAGTGATTATCGCTATGTCGAAGAAGGTGCTCTACAGTCGCCCCGCTAGTATGGACGTGCGACACTGGGACGTCGTGCAACTGTGCTGCGTCTTCAACCCTACGGATAGACCAGCCACAGATGCGATACGTCCGGTGCTGAAGAAGTTGCGTACGATGTAATACTACCTATGCATACCGCAGGAGCATGATTAGACAACGCAGCGTGACCATTACGAAGAAGTGTATATGATGGATATATTCATATCGGACAAATCGTGGAGTCTGGAACCTTCGCCTACATGGACAAAGGACGGGATTGGGCTCCTGGCATTGGTACTCGCGTTTTGTCCGGAGTCTCGGAGAGGTCTGGGGAAGTGCACAAGCCGAGTTACGATCTCTTACGCTGCCAAATAAATTCCTGAGACAGGCAGACTGCAACCACTGTATGGGCCTCTCTCACGGCCCTTCAGGTGCAGCGGTTACGGCGCGACACTGATAGCGCTGATCCTGATCCAGCGCCCACGTCTTGCGGGGTCCCGCCGCGAATCCGTCCGCCATCACATCCAGTATTGCCCCGCCTACGCCGATGCGCGCTGGCAGATGCGTCTGCGACTGGGACGCCGAGCCGAGAAGCTGCGCACAATTCTGTGGACCAGTCGAGGACTGGACGAGCTGGGACGTTACAACACGAAGACCGGACGATGCCGGACTGCACAGTGCACACAGCAATCCGCGCCGACGATCCACTCTTCTTTCTCCAGTACACACCCTTCTACCCGCCGCAAGCCCGACGCGCGATACGCACTTTGCGTCCATGCGAGCGGCTATTGAGGCAGTGCCTCCGAGCATAGAAGGCTGGAGATAAAGGGGGCGCCCCGAAAGATTTATATAGATTGCAATGTTCTCATCCGTATGTACTGTGCACATTCATAAAATGTCCGCATAGCCTCAGTCTGGAGGACTTCCAAAAAAAAAAAACAGCGCCCACGGTAGCTAACGGCGTGAACTATACCCGAGCCGTGTTTGCTCATTGTTTGCTCGCTCTTGATCAGTTTCCAGCCTGCGCCATATCTGCTCTCCTCCCGCCCTTTGCGCGATGCTCCAGGCGTCCTTTCCCGCTGCCGTTGCGGATCTGCAGAAGGAATACCGTGACGCAGCACTGGATATTACCTCGTATGTTCAATTCCCGAAGAAACTTGCTGGCCTCGGTGGTCGATACGGAAACGTCTATCGCGGCGAATGGTCGCGGCCACGCTCTGAGGGACCTACTACTGTCCCAGTGAGTTGGCTTCTCTTTCCACTCAGTTTATCATCTTACATATAATCTGACCTAGGTCGCCATGAAGGTTCTGCGTGGGTCCGACGTTACCTCCCACAATGTTGAGGTCAGGCTTCGCGGTCTAAAGGTGATTCGAGCTCATATGATAGCACTGAATTCCGACATCTAATCTTCCCCCACTATCCAGCGCCTGAGAAAGGAAATTGCAGTTTGGTGCCATATCGTACATCCGAATATCTTGCCTCTGCTTGGCGTGTGCTGGATCAAGGGCTTCGACTTTCCTGCGATGATATCAGAGTGGCAAGCCAATGGCAACATAGTTGGATACTTTGATCAGTTAAGAGGGACGCCAGAACGGGATCTCTTCGCCTTGAAGTTGGATCTGGTGCGTTCGTCGCGAATAATCGAAGATTTGTCTCACTCCGATTGCAAGCTTCAGGGTGTATTAGATGCTCTCGTATACCGTGAGTCTCGCCAGGTCGTTCCTGCGTACATCAATAACCTCCCCCACAGTGCACAACAATCAGGTCATCCACTGTGACATTAAAGGCGTACGCGCACACGTCCTAGCCACATGCCGTTGAGCTCATATAAAGTAGGAAAACGTCCTCGTTTCGTCTCGGAGGACGGCCTTTCTATGCGACTTCGGATTGTCGTGGACCGATGCCTCAACGTCTGTCACATTCACGCGCCCGCATTGGGGAAAGGGCACAGCCGCTTTCATGGCGCCCGAACTCTTCGATGGTGATTCCAACGAATGCAACGTCGCAAGCGATGTGTGGGCTTTTGGATGCTTATTGTATCAAGTGAGTTGCGTTTCCGAGATGCGTTCAACGTTGCGTCAACTCACCCCGTGGAGGTTTTCGCTGGGAAGAATCCGTGGGCGGCTGTAGGCGTTGAGCACCGCATACGCCATCACCTGTCCGAACATCGTTTCTTCGCCGGCGCGGACGATGTCCCTAGCGAAATCTGGGCCTTGGTGACAGACTGTTGTATTTTCGACAACACCAAGCGGCCAGATCTCGCGGTTTCCGTTCGTGCCCGACTGCACGCCATTCGAAACCAGCACCCCGAACTCCCAGTGCATGCCCCACCACCTCCGCCTCCTGATCCACCGGCAGTAATCCCCGACGCAGAATGGACACTAGAGTGCGACGCCCTTCGGCACTACGGTCCTGATCTCACAGCCTCTATCGACATCCAAAATATTCCTGTGGCGTCTGGAGGCTGTTCTGATATACACAAAGGCATCTGGAAAGATCGTGCTACCGAGGCCGGTGGACCAGGAACTGTGAGGCAGTGTCGTGTGCGTGTCTCCTCGTCACGATTCTCATCTTGAACAGCTTGCTATCAAAGTCCACCGTACAGACGGGTCGAGGGAGGTCATGTTGAAGGTTCTGAAGGCGAGTCATATCTGTTCTTTACATGTAGCTCCGCTAACTGATGTAGAACGTGAGACATGCGGCATCAATCTGGTCGAGGCTCGAGCATCCGAACATTCTTCCTTTGCTCGGTATCTTCTGGCTCGACGCTGGAGGCGTGCCTTCTCTTGTCTCTGCTTGGCAAGAAAACGATCTTAGGAGTTATCTCAAATTTTACTCTGTGAACGCAGAGGCCGAGTGCGATCTCTACAAGCGCAAATTGGAATTGGTACGTACATTGATGTTATCCAATATTATATACCTCCAACACGCACCACTAGGCCACGGGAGTGATACATGGTCTAGTCTATCGTTTGTACTCCTCGTCTTTTACGGTATTTTCCACTCATGTCCTCCCCAGTCCACGAGAATAGTATTACTCACTGCGATATCAAACCGGTGCGTGGCTATCGGCCTACAGGTTGCGAACTTACAGAAAGCAGGAGAATGTCCTCGTCTCGCCACAAGGAACCGCTCTTCTTTGCGATTTTTATACCGTCCTCGTCCCACCACAAGGAACCACTCTCCTTGGCGATTTTCATTCCGCGGACTCTACCGTCCAACGGTCAATGTCTTCTGAAGACTACGTACGAGGAACCGTGCGATACATGGCGCCGGAGCTTTTCGCCGACATCGAAGACAGCGAATCGGACCTCGAAATACATTCCTCACCTGCCCGCGATATCTGGGCCTTTGGGTCTACGTTGAGCGAGGTAGGCCTCACGTACAACCGCCTTCAAGGCGCCACGCTAAGTCACTTTAGATCTGGAGCGGTTCCCGCCCATGGCTCGATCTCAAAGAGGTGATGGTCATCCTGAGGTTGGTGAAGAATGAGATGTTCGAGCGCCCGAAAGGCGTGAGCGACGAGATCTGGAGAATTGTCCTGCTCTGCTGCACGGTCGACCCATCTAAACGACCCACCGCTGCGGACATCCTTCAGGAGCTAGAAGCGCTGCAAAGCGTAGCCGAACGCTGAGTGCATTGCGGTGGAGGACGGGTTAATACATGTACACCGTATTCTGTACGCCACATCGATCGAGCTGTCTCATATCGCAATCGTTGCTTCTATATATCCCACACACGCGCCTACCGGTAGAGCAGATGACCATGTACAGTCTGCATGTCCGAAGAAGGAACGACCTTGACGCATGACATCGAAGGCGACGGCGTCACGGAAATGAAAGAAATTGAAGGGACGCATTGGACGAGGATAGCATATGTAGGAGAACATTCATTGAAAGACGGGAAATGCGGGTGATGTGTATCCAGAAGGTCACTGCACACCAACACGAAGACGAACTGAGACGATGCGCGGGGATGACCACACTCTCCCGCCCAGCGGAGAGTACCGCCCCTACAAGACGAACCAAGAGGAGAGCGACTTTAGGCGAGACACATCTGCTGTCAAGCCGTTCCGTCGACGTTGCACTCACGTACGAGGGACGGCGACTTGCTACACCAGTCTGAGTCTCGCGACATCCACCCCAGAGAAGACGACGGGGAAGAGCGGGACGTGCGTCGAGAGAAAACAGAGGCAGATGCAGATGAAAGACGGCGGCGAAAAACAGAGGTGCGAACGACACATCTGCTCGACGCTGGACAGCACGCGCGTTGAGACGCACGGCCTCGGCGGACAGCAATGCACATCGATGACTCGGAGAATATACGTCCCAATGCCCACACGGTGCCGCTCCCGATCACCCGCGAGAGGAAGGGGGTGCGCGGCGCTGGGAACGATGAACGATGGGCCTGCGATGGACGAATGATAACGCGTCTGAAGTGTCGTGCCGAGGATCCCAACGAACAACGGGACGAGCGCTCGCCTTCAGACAGGACACAGGAAGATGGGTAGCGCGAAAAAGAATTCGGGCGAAGCACAAGGCGCAGAAGGTCGAGCGCCGTGTAACGCGTGACGAAACACGAGCTCCGATCCTCCGTCCGCAAACGAGAGGGAAAACGAGCGACGGGAGGGGAGGGAATGTATGGAGCAGGCGCGCACGTCAAAAAATGGATAGTAGATAGTGAAAGTGCAGCGCCGCGAGGCCATGGCGGGCTGCATGATAACATGACCGACCCACGCCCCGCCTTCGCTCATGGCAAGAAAGGGCCGGAGTGAAGCAGGAATGATGGAATTAATATTGCCAACGTGCGTTCAGTGCTGTGGCCGTGCGAGCTGCGCGCCGTCCGCTCCAAGAAGCGCGGTCGATGACGGACCAAGCCTGATGGGACGGGGCCGTGGAAGGGCAAGTGGAAGAGGAGAGTGAGAGCGACGACGAGAGGAGAGGGAGGCCGGAAGGAGGGCGCAACGAAAAAGAACAGGACGGGGAAGACGAGAAAGGAGCGGGCGCGAGTAAGTAAATCGAATGAAGCGCAGAAAAGAAACGACGAGGCTCCAGCGTGGCACACCGAGAAGTTAGCGAAAATGATTTCGAAATCGTCGAATTGTCGCGGCAAAGAGTCGACGTGGGCGGACACGAACGCAAATCAACCATCATTCATAACAACGACGACGACATCGGGAGACGGCAAGGAGAAGAGTAGAGAATAGCGGCATGACATGCAGATACGGATGCAGGGTGCAGGGTGTGGAATGTCCATATGAAGGATGGGCGTGACGGGACGGGACGATGCGGGGAGGATGAAGGTTCATCAGCGACGAGGGTCCGAGGAAGGTGGTACGGTGTACTACGAAGACTGTATCATAGGCAGGCAGCGTCCAAACGCGCTTGCAAACTCCCGACTGCACGTCAGCATCAGCGCGACATCCTTCACCCACTCGGAGCACGCACCTCTACGCCCTCCTCCGACCCGCGCGTCCCAGAACGTTCCACCCGCCCAAAAGCATCGCAAGCGTCGTGACGAGTACCACCACCAACGCCGGATGGACGCCGCTCAGCGTCCGGAACGCCGACGAACAGTCCGGGCACGTCCAGCCTGCCGAGGAAGAGAAGAGAAGAGTGAGTATAGGATAGGATGGGAAGAGAAGAGTTAAGATAGGATGGCATGGGAAGAGAACGAGGATAGGATAGGATGGGAAGAGGCGGGGAATACAAAAACAACGCAAATTCTGGGTATCGCGTGCGGCGATAGGACAGCGAAGACGAGGCAGCAGACACAAATGACAAAGGGGGGGGGGGGGGGGGGGGGGCGAGGCCAGTACCACAACGACTGCGCCAACGGTAATGACCAGGACGGCGGGTGGGATCAGGAAGAGAGTAAGGATACGATGAATGAAGAATCATGAATGAGGGCGAGCAAGAGAGAGGAAGCGGGTAACGACGAGGCAGAGTCCAGATGAAAAAAAGGGGGCACCGCAAGCGAAAGACGCGACGCGGGGGAAAGGCAGCGACGAGCAACAACACGACTTGAACGCGTGCCGCAATCCAACTCGTCGACGGGCAGGTTGTGGGCACAATAGGAGGACGCGGCCGGCGGTCGTGAGCGTCAAGGGCAAAGAGAACAGTGCGGGAAGGACGGCGAAGAAAACAGGGAATGTAAGGAGGCGCCAACGACACAGCCAAGGTACGCTCGACGGTGCAGCGACGTCGTCGAGACTCAGTGCGCTACCAGAATCGCGTGTACGGCCTCATCGGGCAGCAATAGACGTGGATGACAACATGAGGCCGTGGCCCGTCCCCAGTCTCGACCCAGACACTGCCACCACCGCCATTCGCCCGCGAGGGAAAGGGGCGCGGAGCGGGGGTGATGAGCGATGAGCGATAGGCGAATCGCCAATGTGCGTCAAGTGCTGGCCGTGAGCGTAGCTGTGCGGGCTGCGCGCCGTCTGCTCGCGGAAGCGCGACCGGCAACGGGAGTGACCAAGCCCGACGAGTCGGGGCAGTTTGGAGAGCAGACACGTTCATGAGGGGTGGTAGGGACGATGAGAGGACGAAGGCGAACGGAAGAGAAAGGAAGGGATGTAGGTGGCGAACAGGGATTGGTAACGAGGGAAACAGGGAAAGGGGCATGACCAGTAATGAAAGGCAAGAAAGAAAGACGGACGAGAGAAAGAGGTAGAGAAAGCTGTACTTACTTGCGAGTGGCGTGTAGGGCTGAGGTTTGTAGAGCGCGAACCGAACTTGCTGGTTAGGACTGAACAGCCCTGGGCTCGCCGCCGCCAACGGTCCACGCTCGTCCATGACTTGCAGCTGGTAAGTCGCGATGGCCAACGGGATCGCGCCCGGACTCTGTTCGTACGCGTACGGATCCCACGTGACGCTGGTCGCCGTCGGCGCGACCGTGGTGATGTCGTACGTATTCCCGTTGAGCGAGCAGAACGCGCGGAATGTGAGTGCTGTAGGCGTGACGTAGAGCGAGGTCATCGTGTATCCGAACGTGATGGGCGCGGACGGCGCAATTTTGTAGAACGACGCCGACGCCGTTTGAGGCGGTTGGGTAAACGACACGCCGCCTGCCGCCGCCGTCTGCGGGATGGACGACGAGCCGGACTGGCCGGGGCTGTTGGTCGGCGTCGTAGGCGCTGGCGTCACGGTCGACATCGCCGGAGAAGAAAGAAGGACGGTGACGAAAGGCTATTCACGCTCCGACAACAGGCGCCGGTGCCCTCCCTTCCTCCGAGTCCCGCCGTCGACAAATGAAAGAGGCTTGCTTTTTATCGCTCTTCACTCATTCTCGTTGACCCATCGTCTAAGAATTCTGGGCCGGCTCTGCTCTGCGTTGCACCGACGTGACCGTTGAATCCACATCGCCGTTCTCTGCTCACTCGTCAACGCTGCCTTTCTCGCGCATGTTCGACTTCCGAGCCTTGCGTCTGACTGCGGCGGCCACTTTCAGCGATCTGCCATGCCTGCAGAATACCGGTTCACATCGTACAACTCGCGATCCGTACGCCGTCCATCGCTCGCGGGTAAACTCGAGACTCGCAGATCACGGCCTCATCTTCGACGCGCTATATCCGCCTGTCGACTCCTCGAATTTGCGGCGGCGTACAGTCCCAAGTCTCTCGTTCGTCTGCTTGGAGACAGTCGGCTTCTCTCTTCCCGTGTTGCCTGGGTCTACAAGGACGAGTGGGTAATCACGCTCCGCAGCCGCAGGGTCCTCTTCCTCACGAACCAACCTATCCACGTACCCCTCATTTATCGTCTTCCAAATGTACCTCCGACGATGAACGGACTCCGTGCATGCTCACGACGCGTTGAACACACTCAAGCAACTCCAGGCTCCCCCTGTCGGCGGAGATCCGAATCGGCGCATTTGGTGTCCTACTGTAGTCCCCTCTTCTATTTACCGTTAGGCTCGACGACGCGCACTTTTTCGCAGACTTGAACATTCGCTGTCGCCGTACTGGGCACTTGCGGATTCTCCCCCTATTTTCTTTCAGCCAAAACGCCTGTCTCCAATGCGTGCCTCCTCCGAGTCTCCCCAACTTCAAGTTGTTTTTTCCCAGCGCACAAGTGCCGCGGTGCTGATCGCGTCGTTGATTCAAGTTCTCCGCGGCCGCGTTGATACTTCTGTGTCCGTGTGATGCCGCTGGGGACACGTCGCGTCCGGAGCAGAACTCATCAGGAAAAAACGCAATGCCCTAGAGGACAGTGTGTCTCTGAGAGGGCTACACACGCTGTCTGCGGGATAGACAACGAGCCGGACTGGTTGGCGCTGGCGTCACGGTGGGGACAAGGAGAATATGGAAAGATGGACTGGACAGCCTCGATTCGGACTGGACCGAGTATTCGTCCGTAGTTTACGTAATCGGGCAGGGTTCTGGAAGAAATATATGGTATCTGGGGTGGTATTTCCGGTCTCAAAAACCCACTTTTCCGTCGAGATCTGTGCGGGGGACGCGTTTTCGGCTACTCGGCATGATAAGTCCGAGCCTTCCGTAACACAATCATGCGCGTTAGCGGGAAAGACGGCCGTGCACACAGCCGGATGCAAATGAGTGTGAGATGTAGGCAGGTGAGCTAGGAGCTGTCTCAGGGAGACAGGAGGACGCGGGCTTATGTAAA